>JACXGI010007724.1:0-36090 GCA_016801175.1 Esox masquinongy
TGCAAAAACAAACATCAAGTCCCCCAAAAGCACGTGAGAAAATGTGTTATGGTCTGATGAAACCAAGGTTGAACTTTTTGGCCATAATTCCAAAAGGTATGTTTGGCGCAAAAACAACACTGCACATCACCCAAAGAACACCATACCCACAGTGAAGCATGGTGGTGGCAGCATCATGCTTTAGGGTTGTTTTTCATCAGCTGGAACCGGGGCCTTAGTCAAGGTGGAGGGAATTATGAACAGTTTCAAATACCAGGCAATTTTGGCACAAAACCTTCAGGCGTCCGTTAGAAAGATGAAGATGAAGAGGAAGTTTACCTTTCAGCAGGACAACGACCCAAAGCACACATCCAAATCCACAAAAGCATGGCTTCACCAGAAGAAGATTAACATTTTGGAACGGCCCAGGCAGAGCCCAGACCTGAATCCAATTGAACATCTGTGGGGTGATCTGAAGAGGGCTGTGCACAGGAGATGTCCTCGTAATCTGACAGATTTGGAGCGCTTTTGCAAAAAAGACTGGGCAAATATTGCCACGTCAAGATGTGCCATGCTAATAGACTCCAACCCAAAAAGACTGAGTGCTGTAATAAAATCAAAAGGTGCTTCAACAAAGTATTAGTTTAAGGGTGTGCACACTTATGCAACCTGGTTATTGTGAGTTTTTTATTTTTCCCCCCTCAAAGATTTCAGTTTGTTTTTCAATTGAATTGTTCACGTTATAGGTCACATTAAAGGTGGAAAAATTCTGACATGATTTATCTTTGTCTCATTCTTTTACATCACAAGAACCTGGCATTTTAACAGGGGTGTGTAGACTTTATATCCACTGTATGTCATTACACAACTTTTCCTGTCTTTTGTTGCCCGTTACAGCTTTTTTGAAACGTGTTGCAGGCATCAAATTGAAAGTGGGCATATATTTTTCAAGAAACAATTACTTGTCAGTTTCAACATTTGGTATGTTGTCTTTGTACTATTTTCTATTGAATATAGAGTTTACATGATTTGCACATCATTGTGTTCTGTTTTTCTTTACATTTTACACAGCGTCCCAACTTTTTTGGAAACAGAGTTATATTTGCAACCCCTGCATGCAGTTCTCAACGGTGTTAACAGAGCTGAAGATCACCTTGCCTGGCAGACAACTAACTGAATGCTCTACAGTGTAGGGGACTATTATGACATTTATTGAAAACAGCTTATTACAATAAATTAAAATTCAGAAGGACCATAACCCAGCGTCCTGACAAGGTTAAGAATGTTTTTTTAGTCCAAGGCAATTGAAACAAATCTAAAATGAACCATCATTTTGTCTACACAAGTCAGTTCAACTTATGACATTTGTGAAAATGATTTTTCTGTATGTTACAGTTGCAGATATCGGGATAATCTGACTTTTTAGCATGAAATGATTCATAGTTATTCAATATATGTTACCATAGTTACTATCAGAAATCAATAGTTGAATGCCACAGTCAATCACAGCATTATAAACTGGCGGATTATAATACTGTGAAACACCCTCCTTCGACTATTACTGCAGATATACTCTGTACATTTTCAGAAAATACAAAGCAAAGATTCTGAAAAAATCCCATAATAGAAAAAATAAATAAACCAATCTTATCAAACTGCAGTGTGAGTATCATGCTTTCACACATCAAGGCAGATATGCTGATGATCTTAAAGGGGAAAAATAGTTTCCTTTTGGAAAAAGACTGTCTTAAATGTTGTTTACACCAGGTGGGGGATTTTTGGCATTATACCTCAGGAGATAGCTTCCCGGAAACTTCCTGTTTTGCTCTTCCAGACATGATATCAAGGGGTTTAATTTGCAGTCTCTCTGTAGTTCTGTATTGCTGAATACTATACAAATTAGATACCATTTCAAAACTGACTGACTGTACTATATGTCTTCCATAACATCTTGTTTTTCATCCCAGGTTTTTGAGTTCTCTCTTACGGATGGCCAGTCAGCACAAAGCTAACTAGCATTGTGTAGCTAGCAGGTTTGACTGGAGGAAGAGGAGCGAAAAGCGCGATGGGAGATGGAGCAGCCCTCCATACAGAGGGGAACTCCCTTCTCAAAGCTGTCTTCCAGGGAAAGTTGAGACTGACTCGGCTCCTCCTGGAAGGGGGTGCCTACATCAATGAAGGCAATGAGCGGGGCGAGACCCCGATTTCTGCGGCTTGTTTAGCTGTCTACGAGGACCCCCAGACTCGCCGGAGGATGGTGCGCTACCTCCTGGAGAAAGGAGCTGATCCCAACATCCCAGATAAGTCTGGGCGGACTGCCCTGATGCATGCCTGTGCTGAGAAGGCCGGCAAAGAAGTGGTGTCTCTGCTTCTGGAGAATGGAGCTGACCCCAGCCTCAAGGACTACTCTGGCTCCTCTGCACTGGTCCATGCCATCAACAAAGGTGACCGAGAGACCCTCCAGGTCCTGCTGGACGCCTGCAAGGCCAAGGGCAAAGAGGTGATAATTATTACCACTGACACGTCCCCTTCAGGCACCAAGAAGACCAAGCAGTACCTCAACTCCCCGCCATCACCAGGAGTGGTGGACAAGCTCTCGCCCGTGGCCTGCATGTCTCCCTCAGAAGTGGAGATCTGCACCACCAGTTCCCCTACAGCAGAGAAGGCCGAGGAGGAGGTAGGTATATTCAGCTTTGCGTCCGCCTTACCGTTACCCTCTGCTAGACATCCAGGGGAGAAAAGGCTGCCTGCCCGCAAGCTCCTGAAGAGACTTAATTCAGAGCCTTGGGGACTAGTGGCACCCTCAGTGCTCAGTGGGGTCCCACAGGAAGAGGTTGCTAGGGGACTTCAGGGGGAAGGAGGAGGTAGGATCGTCACGGAGATGAATGGCCTGTCAATCTCTGGTCTAGGCAGGCCTCTCCTGTCTCGTCGGCACAGCATCGAAACACACGACCCCAGCTCGCCCAAACCCATTGACCGATCCTGCTCCGAGGACTGTGCCGCCTTCTTTAGCTCCTCTTGGGCCGACAAGGTCCAACAGCACCAGATCCTGTACCGTAGGAACACTGCACCGGAGTCACAAGAAAATACAGGTGGACCAGGGGTGTTGGCTGCACGCGCCCTGACTCACCCCAAACTCACCCGAATGGAGCACTACGAGTCGGATACACACCTGTGTCCTGAGTCCATTCCCGGATCTCCAGACTCAGGGCGCGTGTCAGTAGAGCGTAGGAAGTACAATGCCTCGCCCCTCTCCCTGCTCACCAGCTCGTCCCGGGAGTCCCTTGAGAGCATCCCAAACTCTGTATCCCCTATAACCATGCGCAGACGCCCCCCTGGTCTTCTGGAGCGCAGGGGCTCAGGCACTCTTCTGCTGGACCATATCTCCCACACCCGCCCCGGGTTCCTGCCCCCACTCAATGTAAACCCCCATCGGCCTATCCCAGACATCAGAGCCAATGGCAAACCCCCCTCCCCTGTCCACTCTGGTCCCAAGATCCTGGTTCCAGTGGCGCCAGCCTCCCCCAAGAGAGGCACAGATTTCAAGATGAAGAAGAAACTGATGAGAAGGCACTCCATGCAGACGGAACAGATGAAGCAGCTCTCCACCTTCCAGGAGATTCTGTCTGAGAAGGTTATTGAGTCCAATGGCGACTGAGATTTAGAAGGTCACTTGAAGGCAAGGCGGTGTACTGTGGTGACTTGAGGTAAACATGTGAATGTGAATTTGGCTCATTCAAAGGAGGCCGTAGTCCCATTCTTGTTCTGTTTCAAGTGTTGATGCTTATTTTTTATTTTTAGGTGACCTATTTAAATTTGATGTGTTCTTTTCTGTGCTGTCACAGAAAGCTGGTTGATAGAGTAAAAATGTTTACAGCAATTGCTATTTTCTTTTCTCCACAAAATATGAATATACTGTATGCATTCAATAGAAATAGAAACAGGTTTTTAGATGTTTACACACTGCAAAACTTGCACCATTGTCAGTGTGCTGAAGACGTTTTTGTCCCCTCTGAAATCAATGTATCTATGAAAGTTGAAAGAACAAATGAATAGTTAAGGTGCTAATAGCAACAGCCTGTCTTGAGTTGTCATTCTGAATGCGTTGTATTACCGATGTATTGCGTTAGCTGCTTTAAAACTTTAAAAATAGAACCCTAAAATACTGTTAAGGGGTATGTTTGGGGAGGGTGTTGCTGCATTCCATGAAATGGTTTTTAAGACGTTTCCCAAAAGTTTCACTTTAATTGTATTAATGTTGTTCTTTGGGTCGTTCCGCACAAAAAGTGCCTTTTGCATCCATTAGATATTTTAAGTCGAAAATCTGCACAATATTGTATTTAAAAAAATCTGTTATATATAATGAAGAGCGATATAAACCACATTGAGAATTCAAAAAATCTGATTCTGTCATCACTTTGCCACTTGTACTAAGATTTCAGCTCACTTAATGCCAAAAGGTTCACTATCATTGAAAATCTCTAATTATGTTATTGCTTTGGGAAAGTTATTTCATGTAACCCTGTTGCGTGAGCTAAAATCTCATTTTGATGTGGTAAAATAATCCTTTTGAAATTATTTCTTTATTGAAAAAAGTGTTAGCATCTTATTGTCAAATCAAAGAGTGAAAGCAGGTGAACTGGTTCTACATTCATGTTTTTGTTTTGTGTTGGATAACTTTTAGTTGGTCTAGCATAACACATCAACTGAAATTATTTTTAGTACACATGAAATAATCTCCTGTATTTCAAATATATCATATATTTCAAATATATTAGGCATATATTTTAAGTGTAACAAGATATTATTTCCAATGATGCGTTATAAGTATACTTAAGTATGAAATAATTAGGTCCATTTAAGTATACATATTACATAGTATTCAAATTGTATTGCAGTACTATGTTAATTCTATTTATTGTACTGAAGTACAAATTAAGCAATTCCAAAATATTGAAAAAAACTATCAACCATAAAGTGCATCTACTTTACTCAAAGAAAACATCGAAATGTTTCTCTTTTGACAACTGGTTGAATTATCTTAAGGCTCTCCTAAATATATCTAAATACAGACAGGTAACAACTAAAGGGAAAAACCAGCATCAAGTGTCTCAGTAAGGTGTTGGGCCACCATGAGCCACCAGAACAGCTTCAATCCACCTTGGCATAGATTCTGTGAGTCTCTGGAACTCTACTGGAGGGATGGAACCCCATTCTTACAAAAGATGTTCCCTCATTGTGTTTTCATGATGGTGTTGGAGAGTACTGTCTAACATGTCGGTCCAAAATCTCCCATAGGTGTTCAACTGGGGTGAGATCTGGTGATTTCAAAAGCCATAACATATGAATCACTAATTTACTCTTCAAAACATTCAGTGACCCCTCGTGCCCTGTGGATGGGGGCATTGTCATCTTCAAAGATACCCAATAATGAACCTCTTTCAAATCTTGATCCAAAATTGAGGTCATCTGGGCCTGCTCATTGGTATACATGCAAAAGAGCATGATAGGATGTTAACTGTTTAATTGTATCATGTCATACACATGTATGAAAGCATCTGCATTCGTTATGTTCCTCCACTCCTTTATTCAGGTGTTTCTTTTAATTTGTCACCCGTCTGTATATATTTTTTATCTAACTTCATATGACTAAAAACTATATTTTTTGTAAATAAAAACAAAATAGATCAACGTACCTTAAAATCAATTTGATAGAATTACTTAAAATATGTTGAAATATTTTTCTTTTCTCTAGTCTTGTGGCAGCCAGAGAAAATCTTAAAACATTTTCTTTTCGCATTTTGTCTTATTTGAAACAATAAGGGAGGACAATTAACCAATGTTACAGATGAAGTGTGCAGATGAAGTATAAAAATAAATATTATAGAAATATTAATATAAACTTTGACATAAGAACACAATTCTCTTTTATGTACAAATTGTCTGTTTTTATTTCGAGCTTACTTCACCTCTGGGCTAGACATGTTGGTCATAACAAGGAGGGAGCTTTATTTTCTTTCCAAAACAAATTAAATCAACATTCAAGCAAAACATGCCTATCCATTTCCCAAATAAAATAACTCTCGCACTGACTGTTCACCTAGATAAGTTGGTGTTTTTATCAAGTTGAAAGGCAGAATATTCAAATTCAGTTTTACAATTTCAAAAGGCACTGCATTGGTGGAACGACTCCTCTATTTTCACTGTATTTATTTGCGTTTCACTTGTAATACTTTTAGTATTAGTTTTTCTGTTGTAGAGAGAGAGATTTTTGACTATAGGGTCTAACCACATGCCTGACAACTATACAGTGTGATCAAGGCATACCAATGCATCACTAATGCAGTTCTCATGATCTTATTTTTAATTTATTAAAAAGTGAGTTGAAGTGCAATTCCTGTTGAAAAATTCCAAAGAAATCACAGGGAAAATATGTGCTTACATTGGATTACATTAAGAGGGCTTTTAGAAGAGTTAACCCCGAATAAGTGCACATTGGTTTTGTGCCTTTCCAACCAGTAAGAGATCTTAGTGTATGATTGTAAATAATGTAAAGATAAAAGAAATCTGATTTGTTTATTAACTATGTCCATGTGCAATATGCTGTGCTGCAATGTCAGTTATTTCCTTCCACTGTGGTGGATGTGAAGTTGTCTTTAGAAATTTACATTGAAAGCAATCTGAAGCACATTTGGACAATATACACTGGTTTGCCAAAATGAAGTGTGGGGGCTCACTTTAAAATGATTCATTCATTAATGGTGAGATTTAAGAGCAAAAAGTCAGAAAATGTTTACCAAGCTTACAATGTGATTGCTTGTCCCGCTTCCATTTTAAATATTTCTGTCTTTAATGAAATAATCTGCGTTTTGTGAAGTTACTTGAAGTTTAAGATAAATATCATAAAAAAAACATATTTTTGTATGCCTGTTAGGAACTAGTGAAGATGAATACCAATATATTATCTATTTTCCTGTTTGAACTTGATTGTAATATTATTGTTGAATAAATATTGGTTTAATGTTCATCTATGTCTGAAACCCAAAAGAGAATAACAATCTACAGTAGTTGTTGCAGTGAGCTTGACCCATTCATCTGTAAAACATGATGCACTCCAGCGCAGGTGGAAGATGTCTGTAGGCATGGTCAAAAGGAGGGACCTAAAATGGCTCCATCATAGGCTGAAGCTAAAAATAAGATAACCTTTAATCTTGCAGTGTTACATTAAGTGATTAGGTGAGGTGGCCATAATCTTCATCACAGCAGAACAGATGTTTTATTGAGGAATGAAGTATGTTTTAGGAGGTGAGATGCTTTCTAATAGATGGCCAGACTAGCCTACCTACACAAAGATCAGGGATGTGAGTTTATATTAATACAATTTTTATCCTGACATATTTATTTCTTTGATGGTATTTAACAATCAGCAATATTTATCAGGTTGCATCTTCAATGGTGTGCTGCTTCAATGTTTGTAATCAGTCAATTAATCAATAGAACAAACTTCATTTGTAATGCACATTCCCACTAAAAGTACTTAAAGTAGCAAAAGATGTGGGTTTGGGTGGCCCAGCGGTTATTCAACACACACGTGTCTGTCTTTCCTGCTTCTTCTCTTCTGTCAATAAAGCATAAAATGCCACAATAATATACACTGAACAAAAATACAAATGCAACATGTGAAGTGTTTCATGAGCTGAAATAAAAGATCCCAAAAACTACCCACATGCACAAAAAGCTTATTTCTAATCATATTTGTGCATACATTTGTTTACATCTATTTAAGTGAGCATTTCTCCTCGGCCAAGATAATTCCTCCACCTGACAGGTCTGGCATATCAAGGAGCTGACTAAACAGCATCATCTCATTACACAGGGGCAGCTTGTGCTGGGGACAATAAAAGGCCACTACTGTACAGTGAAATGTGCAGGTTTGTCACACAACACAATTCTAGAGATGTTTTGAGGGAGCATGAAACTGGCCTGCTGAGTGCAGGTATGTCCAACAGAGTTTAGTAGTATCTCTACCACAAGCCGCCACTAAAATCATTTCAGAGAGGTTTGTAATATTGTACGTCCAACCAGCCTAACAACCAGAAACGATGTGCATCCACACCAGCCCCGGACTTCCACAGTCGGCTTCATCACCAGAGGGATTGTCTGAGACCATCCAGCCAGACAGCTGCTTAAAACGTGTAAGCTGGAAACATCTCAGTTCTTCCATGGGGTGCATACTCACAAGACGTCATCCATTGAGCATGTTTGGGATGCTCTGGATCGGCGTGTATAACAGCACGGTCTAGTTCCCTTTTTAAAATCTTTAAAATTGTTTCATGTTGTGTTTATATTTTTGTTAATCTTAAAAACAAAAAATACGAAATACATTAACACCAGAAAAAAAACTGTGAAAGAATAATTGAATAACAGTTAATTAAAGGCTGCCCAAAAACACAGCCTCGAAAATCACAACAGATTACAAAGCGGGAATTTATGTCCAGGTCCTATTCGGAAATCAAATGTATCCAAGGCTGATGCAAAACAATATGCAACTTGGTGTGAAGAGCAGAAAACTTGGACCCCTGAGCAATGGAAAAAATTAATATGGTCTGATGAGTCATCATACACCCTATTTCCCACATCCGGATGGGTTTACGTTTGGAGAAATCCAAAGGATGCCTTCAGCCCACAATGTCTACTGCCAACTGTTTAACATGGTGGGGGATCCGTAATGGTGTGGGCAGCCATCCAGTCGGAGTCATTGGATCCGATGATTGCTCTACATGGTCATTTAACGTTCCAAGAATGAGGCCATTTTACAGGACCAGGGGCACCCTATGATGCAAACACTGTTCCCTCAGGATGTTCCAATATTCCAGGATGATAACCCCATACACACAGAAACAAAATCAAGAGTGGTTTCACGCCTTCCGTTGCCCCCCCAAATCACCAAATCTAAACATCATAAAACTTTATGATAAGTACGGGAGGGCTAAATGCAAAGTAGATTTCCACCTCCCTCATCCCTCAAAGAATTGGCTTTACTTCTTGAGGAATGGTGCAATATCCAACTACACACTGTTTAGGACTTGAATGTTTTCCATTGAAAAGCATTCCAAGAAGGATTGGTGCTGTTCTGAAGGGTAGCCCTACTCATTTTTTGGTCCTTGATATTTACATATTGTAGGTGTTTCCATTATTTTGTCCACCCCCTGTAGGTGAGAGAATGTTTCTTATAAAAAATCCAAGCCCTTTTAAGCTGGAGTAAAACCAAGGCAAAAATCTAATGTTTACATTTAAATCATTTAGCAGACACTCATATCCTGTGCAAATACAATAGTGGGTTCATAAATTATTAGTATTGGCTCCCTGAGTGAATCAAACCCAAATCCTTCAGCATCATGCTGTACAAACTGAGATATACCGTCAACAAAATCACTGACAGCCCGTCTATATATTGTCTTCTGGCCCCATTTTAACAGGTGCTGAAACAGTACTGCCCTCTAGTGCATTGTTGTATGAAGTACATGATGTTGCTGACCACTGGCCGTTTGCATCATTGCATGGAAGCGATTATTGTCATTGCCATAATTACCATGATAATCACGTTTCTATTGGTCGTATTCACAGGATACATGAGGTAACACGGCAAAATACAGATATCATGGTTCCGTTACTATCAATACAAATAACATAACAGACCATTAAAATAAATATTTACACAAGTTTATCTGCATATGTCTGTTTTTATGGGTATTTGGATATCATCCTAGTTGGGGATGGGCTATGTAGGTGGTCAGAAATGGTCAAGTGACCAGCAATTTGACGACTTGTTGATAGAAACTTTCTCCGGGCCTAGTATGAAACCCCATGTTTTGAAACAGTCACCACCTGATCAACGGTAAGAACATTTAAAATATTTAGCAGGGTGTGAAGGGTAATTGATAAATCTACAGGCTTTCTTTTTTTTAACAGTGAGGAACTTTGTTATAGCCCAGGCAAAAGTTTGCTTAACCCTTCCATGTAGGCTGACTTATTGTAGCCTCAACATGCCAACAATCGTGTCATCTGCAAACACGATGATAGAGTTGGTGTCATGCTGAGTCACACAGTCGTGACTGAACAGGGAGTAATGCAGAGGGCTGAAGACACCCCTGGGGGGCACCAATATTGGGAGACAGTGAGAAGGAGGTGTTGTTGCCGATCCACACAGCCTGAGGTCTGCCAGTAAGAAAGTCCAGTATCCAATATCTACAGAGGGGTTTCCAGATCCAGTGATATGTTCTTGCTGGAGAGTTTGGAGGCAACAATAGTGTTGAATGTTAAACTATATTCAATGTTCATACAGTAAGATAATAATCCTAAACACACACGCAAGTCCGCAGAATCACTGAAAAGCAATTAAATTAAAGTATTGGAATTGCCAGCTCAATTGCCTCACTTAAAAATAATTGAGATGTCGTGAAAAGAGCAGTAAAGAAAACTTGAAATGTCTCAAAAACCGACAAATGTCTCAATTTCAAAGCAATTTTTGACATGGTAGACTGGTACTAAATATAAACATTTAGGGCCAGTTTCGCGGACATAGATTAGGCCTAGTCTACTGTAGGACAAAAAAAAAAGCTCATTGGAGTTTTCCATTGAACTTTATTTTTTAGTCCTAGAATAGGCTTAATCCATGCCTGCGAAACTGGCCCTTATTGTTTTTCTGCATGTATTTTACCTCTTTGTGGGTCTGCATATTCTTATTGAACCCATAAGCAGACATGGGACCAAGTCCCATTTTTGCAAGTCTCAAACAAATCTCAAGTCTTAACCTTCAAGTCTCAAGTCAAGTCCCAGGTAATAATGAACACAGGTCAGCTAGTAGAGCCCAGAGTCCAAACTAAACATGGAGAAGCTGCGTTTAGCAGTTATTCTGTACACAACTGGAATAAACTACCAGAAGATCTTAGACGTGCACCAAATCTTACAGCTTTTATAGCTTCCTATGTTTTTATCACGTTTTATTTTGTTTTATTCTATTTCTATTTTCTTATTCTATGTTTTATTATTATGCTGTATTTTATATTTCTTTTCTTGATTTTTTTTGTTATTAAATGTATATTTTGCTATCTCTTACCAATCATAACGCAAGTTCTGGTGCTATCAGAGGAATAACCTCTGTGTAAATGTAACGATTTGCGGATGAAGGATAATGCAAGTTCTTGTGCTGCTGTTTAGACATCAATGTAGGGTATTTTCTCACAAAAGGACTGACGAGTTTATCCAAGTGCTGGAGAGCGAGGATTGAGATACTGGGGTGGTACAGTAAACAGTTATGGTAACTGTTATTCATTGAGGATGAATATAAAATGCATGTACAGACATGGCATAAATGTCCCCGTGGAGAGAGCCAAGTAAGCCATTGATGCAATGATTATCTCACATAGGGACCGACAGGTTCATCCTAGCATTGGAATGCGAGGATTGAGATACCGGGATGTTGAAGTTCATGCTGTCCCCCTGGAGACAGCTGAGCTAGAGAATTGTAACAATCTGACTGTTTTAATTCCATTGCATTTTGTATTTTTTATTTTCACTGTAAAGCACATTGAATTACTTCTATGTATGAATTGTGCTACATAAATAAACTTGCTTGCTTGCTTTATAAATAAATTTGATTGATTGATTGGTCATTGGCCCTCACCTCACACACCAACGAAATACACACCTACTAATGTCCCAGCCTTCTACGTTTTACTTGAAACAATGGCAATGGGGGTAGTGTCAGTCATGACACATTGCCAGAGACTGGGCTATGGGCAGGGCCGGATTAGTGACCAGGCAAATGGGGACTGGGCCCAGGGGTCTCTGACCATTAGGGGCCTCGGGCTACAAGGCACCCCGATGGCCAATAATGGTCCCAGGAAAAATATATACTGTGAATTCAAAATGTAGATATTTAGACCAATAGCACTTGAATATGTGGACCTACCAGGGCCCCTCGGTTCCACCTCATCCCATACCAGACCAGGACTCCTCCACAAACCAAACTATACAGCTCCGGAAGAAATTACGAGACCACAGCACCTTTTTCTTGCCTTTCCAAAAAAGTTGAAAAGGAAAGTTTTGAGTGAGGAACAGAAGCATTCAATTTGCAGTGGTCTCTTAATTTTAACCCTTCTGTTCCTCACTCAAAACCTTCCTTTTCAACTTTTTTGGAAAAGAAAGAAAAAGGTGCAGTGGTCTCTTAATTTTTTCCGGAGCTGTATATCGATTATTATTATTGGTGGTTAAAGCTATGTTGTAGCTGTTGTAGTTGTAGAAGTTGAATACTATGATTGTCCTGAGCTTCACTTGCAAGTCGTTTTTGGATAAAACAAAGCATTTGCAAAATGATTTAAAGTAAATGTAATTTTTAATATTTTACTTGCTATTAACTTAATATAAAAGTACATTATATGATTTTCACATCATTTAAGCTATATGTTATCAATAGCTTGTGGGACAAACGGACGAACATGTGAGTTCAGGAGTGGATAGAGGGGCCTCCAAAGACAATCATGTCTGGGGCCTCATAGAATGTAGATCCATCCTTGGCTAAGGGAGATTTTAGCCCAGGGCTAAGAACAATGCAGTGTGAAAAGGCCTACGGAGAAAATTCCAATTAGAGTTGAGTTTTGTTGTGTTGTTGTCCCCACCCCCCACCCAGATGATGCGTGTTGAGAACATGGAACTCTAGGTCTGTGAGCATTCGGCAGCACAATCAGACAGAGGGGAAAGATTAGGGGAATGTGCTGGGGAAATCTAAACAAGTCTCTAGAGTCATACAGCTCAACTCCAAGTTAAGTCACAAGTCATAGATGCTCAAGTCGAAGTCAAGTTGCAAGTGTTTTCTCTTGTTACCAAGTCTCAATATAAAGCACAGTAGCTGCACAAACAAAACTTTTAACGGCACAAACCGGCACAAAAAAAGCACAAACAAACGAGTTGACAGCAGCACAAACAAAAACATTTACATCAGAAACCAGCACAAACAATTAAACCTATTTTAAGTCAATTTGGAGCATATTGGGGCTGGTGTTGTCATCACTTATAATGATCTAATATATAAAACAGCGCAGCAGCACAAATTAAACTCTTAACAGCACAAACCGGCACAAAGAGCACAAAAAACAAGACCAATTTTGGTGAATTTGAAGCATGTTTGGGGGCTGAGTGACCTCAGAATGACCTATACAATTTTATTTCATATCTAAAAAAAGACAGCAGCACAAATGAAAATTTTAACGGCACAAACCAGCACAAATGGAGCACAAACAATTAAGCCTATTTTGATGTTTTTGCATTCGGTGGGGGGCCAACATCATGCAAGTAGTCTCAAGTTGCAAAATATGAGACTCAACTTGTACTCGAGTCCAAGTCATGTGACTTACGTCCACATCTCTGCCAGTAAGTATTGGCATGTTCTAAAAATTAGAGTAATTTGAAGCATTACAGATGTTACAATAAATGGACAAGTTTTTAACTGAACATATTAGCAAAATTATGTGAATGTGTACGTCTGAGGTGAAAACAGTAATTGCCATTTCAAAGAAATGTTCAGCTGAACGCAACCAAATTCACCACACAGTATTTTAAAAAGTCGGGACGCTGAATAAAAATGCAAATAAAAACAGAATGCAATGTGCAAATCATTTACAGTGGATATAAAAAGTCTACACACACCTAAAATGCCAGGTTTTTGTGTAAAAGAATGGGACAAAGACAAATCATGTCAGAACTTTTTCCACTTTTAATGTGACCTATAATGTAAACAATTCAATAGAAAAACAAACTGAAAGCTTTGAGGGGGAAAAATGACAAATAAAAACCTTACAATAACCTGGTTGCATAAGTGTGCACACTCTCTTATATCTGGGGAGGTCGCTGTGTTCAGATTTAACCACATTCAAACTCATGTTAAATAGAAATCATTACACACCTGCCATCATCTAAGGTGACTCTGATTAATCACAAATAAAGTTCAGCTGTTCTAGTAGGATTTTCCTGACATTTTCTTAGTTGCATCTCAGAGCAAAAGCCATGGTCTGCAGAGAGCTTCCAAAGCATCAGAGGGATCTCATTGTTGAAAAATATCAGTCAGGAGAAGGGTACAAATTTTCCAAAGCATTAGATATACCATGGAACACAATGAAGACAGTCATCATCAAGTGGAGAAAATATGGCACAACAGAGACATTACCAAGAACTGGACGTCCCTCCAAAATTTATGAAAAGACGAGAAGAAAACTGGTCAGGGAGGCTTCCAAGAGGCCTACAGCAACATTAAAGGAACTGCAGGAATTTCTGGCAAGGACTGGCTGTGTGCTACATGTGACAACAATCTCCTGTATTCTTCATATGAATGGGTTTTGGGGTAGGGTGGAAAGACAGAGGCGTTTTCTTACAAAGAAAAACATCCAAGCCCGGCTGAAGTTTGCAAAAACAAACAACAAGTCCCCGAAAAGCACGTGGGAAAATGTGTTATGGTCTTTTTGACCATAATTCCAAAAGGTATGTTTGGCGCAAAAACAACACTGCACGTCACCCAAAGAACACCATACCCACAAGCATGGTGGTGGCAGCATCATGCTTTGGGGCTGTTTTTCTTCAGCTGGAACCGGGGCCTTAGTCAGGGTGGAGGGAATTATGAACAGTTCCAAATACCAGGCAATTTTGGCACAAAACCTTCAGGCGTCCGTTAGAAAGCTGAAGATGTGAGGAAGTTCACCTTTCAGCACGACAACAACCCAAAGCACACATCCAAATCCACAAAAGCATGGCTTCACCAGAAGAAGATTAATGTTTTGGAATGGCCCAGCCAGAGCCCAGACCTGAATCCAATCGAACATCTGTGGGGTGATCTGAAGAGGGCTGTGCACAGGAGATGTCCTCACAATCTGACAGATATGGAGCGCTTTTGCAAAGAGTGGGCAAATATTGCCACGTCAAGATGTGCCATGCTAATAGACTCCTACCCAAAAAGACTGAGTGCTGTAATAAAATCAAAAGGTGCTTCAACAAAGGATTAGTTTAAGGGTGTGCACACCTATGCAACCAGGTTATTGTGAGGTTTGTATTTTTCATTTTTCCCCCTCAAAGATTTCAGTTTGTTTTTTAATTGAATTGTTAACGTTATAGATCACATTAAAGGTGGAAAAAGTTCTGACATGATTTATCTTTGTCTCATTCTTTTACATCACAAAAACCTGGCATTTTAACAGGGGTGTGTAGACTTTTTATATCCACTGTATCCCTATGCTTAATCTAAAATAGTACAAAGAAAACATATCAAATACTGAAACTGAGAAATGTTATTGTTTTTGGAAAAATACATGAAGAATGTTGTTTGGCATTGTCTTGCTGAAAAAAGCAAAGCCTTCTCTGAAAAAGATATTGTCTGGATGGCAGCATATGTTGCACCAAAACCAGTATATATTGTTCAGCATTAATGGTACCTTCACAGATGTGCATGTCACCCCTGCCATGTGTACTAATGTACCCCCATACCATCAGGGATGCTGGCTTTTGAACTGTGCGCTGATAGGAAACTGGATGGTCCCTCTCCTCTTTAGCCTGGAGGACGTGGCGTCCATGATTACCAAAAAAGATTTCAAATTTTGATTTGTCAAACCACAGGACAGTTTTCCACTTCGCCTCAGTCCATCTTAAATGAGCTTGAGCCCAGAGAAGGCGACAGCATTTCTGGATCTTGTTTATATATGGTTTCTTCTTTGCATGGTAGAGTTTTAACTTGCATTTGGGGATGCAGCGATGTACTTTGTTCACAGACAACGGTTTTCACAAGTGTTCCTGAGCCCATGATTTCCACTACAGAATCAATCGTTTTTAATGCATTGCCGCCTTAGGGCTATCCAATACTGGTTTTCAACCTTGTCCCTTACGTACAGAAATTTCTCCAAATGGAGAATTTCTCTGAATCTTTTAATGCTATTATGTACCATAGATGATGAGATCCCCAAACTCTTTGCAATTTTATGTTGAGAAATGTTATTCTTAAATTGTTGCACTATTTGGTGTGGTGAACCCCTCATCTTCTGAAAGACTCATCCTCTCTGGGATGCTCTTTTTATACCCAATCATGTTACTGACCTGTTGACAATTAACTTAATTAGTTGTGAGATGTTCCATCAGGTTGTTTTTTGTAGCATTACAAAACTTTTCCAGTCATTTGTTGCCCCTGTCCCAGCTTTTTTTCAATGTGCTGCTAGGATCAAATTCAAAGTGGACATATATTTTTCAAGAAACAATAACATTTCTCAGTTTCAATATTTGATATGTTGTCTTTGTATTATTTTCTATTGAATATAGGGTTTAAGTGATTTGCACATCATTGCATTCTGTTTTTCTTTACATTTTACACAGCGTCCCAACTTTTTTGGAAACAGTGTTGTAATTAGCAGATGGTCTTAGGTAGCTCCTAAGTACCTTAGGACAATTTACAGTGTGCTGAAAAAAACACCCACATGCTTTTTGGTTCTCTATTAAATATACTGTAGGCACAAACCTAATCGTTTTTTGTATTGCAATTTTCCTAAAATACTATAACAAATAATGTGCCGATATTGCCAATCTGGGTAAGCCTTCTTAACTAGCCTAAACTAACAAATGCTAAATTAGGCTACTTTAGAATGCAGGCCCTACTCCTGGGTTGATCAAAGCCTATTTCTAAAATATGGACAATGACAGTGCTGAAACTTGAGTAGCCTAGATCACAAACAACAATATGACTTCGCTGGAGCAATTCAAATAATTTGGTAGGTTGGTTAAAAGGCAATTAAGGTCAGCTTCATCGAGGGATCATACTTTCTTAAAGAAGAAAATTGACAGCTTCAAATTGGAGATTGCCTCAACTGCGCTGATTTGAATATCAGGAAGAGTCATTTTGGCATGTTGTCACCTTGATGATCACGGACATAGGGATCTTTTGAAAATATTACGTGCACAGTTTGATCTTGTAGAGAATTATAGAGAAATCATCCCCATACGGTCCCATTCACAGAGTCTGTGAGCACACATGCAGACACGCAATGTCTTCAAAAGATCCCCATGTCCGTGATCATCAAGATGACAACATGCCAAAATGACACTTCCTGATATTCAAATCAGCCCCATAGGAAACAATGGGGTTATGTAATTGATTAGTTTTTACAGTTGACAACCACAGCTGCTAGAGGTGTGCATAGATCATAGTCACAGTCTCTAAAGGAGTCTGTAAAACAGAGTCAGTCAATACAGGTGTGTATAAATTATATTCATAGTCAGTAGAGGACTGTATAAAACAAAGAGTCACAGTCACGGGAGATGTATACATATCATAGTCAAAATCACTAGAGGTGTGTATAAAACAGTCAGTCACTAGAGGTGTGTTTAAAACAGTCAGTCACTAGAGGTGTGTATAAAACAGTCAGTCACTAGAGGTGTGTTTAAAACAGTCAGTCACTAGAGGTGTGTATAAAACAGTCAGTCACTAGAGGTGTGTATAAAACAGTCAGTCACTAGAGGTGTGTATAAAACAGTCAGTCACTAGAGGTGTGTATAAAACAGTCAGTCACTAGAGGTGTGTTTAAAACAGTCAGTCACTAGAGGTGTGTTTAAAACAGTCAGTCACTAGAGGTGTGTTTAAAACAGTCAGTCACTAGAGGTGTGTTTAAAATATATATAGTCACAGTCACTAGAGAGACAGCTCCAGAAAAAATTAAGAGACCGCTGCACCTTTTTCTTTCCTTTCCAAAAAAGTCAAAAAGGAAGGTTTTGAGTGAGGAACAGAAGGGTTAAATTAAGAGACCACTGCAAATTGAATGCTTCTGTTCCTCACTCAAAACTTTCTTTTTCAACTTTTTTGGAAAGGAAAGAAAAAGGTGCAGGGGTCTAAATTTTTTTCAGAGCTGAATGTGTAAATCATAGAGGAGGAGATGGTGTGACAGAAAACAGAAAAATAATTATTGGACAGTTGTACTTAATGAATGTGTTGACTTGATGAGAATGTGAATGCTGAAACGAGTACATTCAAGCTTGACACTGGAGCAGCAGTGACAGCCATCGCTACCAGTCTCTACACCAGAGACCCATCAGCCGAGTGACAAAGAACGTGTGGACCAAGCAACACAATAATTCTATTCAACAGCACTTGAGAGCACTTAGGCAACATAGTAAAACACTCAGTGTTTGTTGTACCAGGCTAGATTAGCCCAGTGTTAGGTTTGCCGGCCATAAAGCTGCTCAAACCAGAGAATTGGATCCTAAAGACTCAGTCCAACCCATCAGCTTTATAACACACTGAGGAATGTATAGTTTCAACAAGTAACCTTTTTGGAATATCCTCAGTAACAAAGCACTTCCAGAAGTATCCCATACATACGGATATGCAATGCAGACAACATCCAGGTGTTTGGAGTGACACAGGAGGAGGTTTACGTACCTCTGAATTCCCTTGTGTCCTTCACTCAAGAGGATGTTTTCCTCATGCCAGGCCTTGGCTGTAAATAAGAATTTGTTTTAACTGACTTGCCTGGTTAAATAAAAAATAGATTAGCACTGACTGCAAAAGAACTGAAAAGACCGGGTGCTAACACTCAAAAATAATTGGTACCTTGTGGTGGACAAGGTCAAGTTTCCGGGTCTGAGCTGTGGCATACAGGCCAACACAGAAAAAATAAAAGTAATCACAAAAATGTGATTAACCATAGACATCACAGATGCACACTGGTTAATGAGAAGGTTGAACTATGTCAGAGTGTTTTCTCCAAACATTGCAGAAACTGGAACTGGGTATTGGACAGTGAACAGCAAACAATGTTGGAAATGATGAAAACAGAACTGAGTTCTGCTATTCTCGCACAATACTGGCCTGGTAACGACACAGTGTTGTCTGCGGACGCATCCTCATACAAACTGGGCTGAGTTCTATCACATCAACAGTCAGGTGAGTGGAGTTTTGTGTCCTTCATAACATGCAGAATGCCAAAGATAGAGTTGATCATTACAACTGAGGAGGAGGCACTTGCTCTCATCACAGTGCCAGTGTAGCCTTCAGTTTCAAATCATTATTTCACTGAGGGCGGAGTAAAGAACCTAGACCAGCTGTCTGGTATTAATCACTTAACATGGTAGTAAGTAGAAATCAAATAATTTGGTGGGTTATTCAAGGGAGTTTCCCTGCAATCAAGCTTAGTTTATAGAGGAATTCAAACCTACAGTGCTACGTGTTCAGAAGGCAATAGCCCAGACCGCTTGATCAACAGGTTATTTGTGTAAGATGCAGGTGTCATGCTAACGTCAACAAGGCATCGTTGCACCTACTTGTTAGTAAGACATTTATGGTAGGTTTTTTAATTGCTCACACATCACCCGCATGGGTGTCTTAAAGCAACAGGCGCTCCATTCGGACACACAACCACAGCACAAAAAACACTAGCATTTATTCCCTTTATTTATTCAAATATCTATGAGCGTAATATTCCAATGTTGTACATTATGTTGCCATTACATAATAAAGGCCCTCATAGACCACATCATCATTTGACCACATCAAAAACTTGAAAACGTCGCTTAAACTTTATTGACAAAATATGATACAAGCCATACTGAGCCATTTGTAACAGTATTGCGTTTGTTGTTTGTTGTTGAGTGTATTTCAAGCTCTGTTTGACAACATCGTATACTCCCTCAAAGACACCTTTTAAAGGTGTATAAAGACTCACTTAACGGTTATGACTGTGTATTTTAAACACACAGCTGGTAGTTCATATTATGGAGTCTCTTTTATGTGAACCATGCACTGCCTTTACCTTGAAAATATATACTAGGAGAAAAAAAACATGTCCCATTCCAGTTGTTTGATCTACCCCAAGCCTTGCAATAATTTTTCCAGAAGTAAAAAAAAAAAAGAAAAATTTTTTTACAATAATGTCAATTATTATTATAACAACAACAATAGTAATAATAATAGTAACAACAACAACTACTATTGGCTAACTGAACATCAATGCTGCTGAAAGTAAAGCATGTAATAACAGCGGAGCACTTATAAATGTATAGACAAAGTGGTGCTGGGATAGAGCAAACAACTCTCCATAACAATAACCATACTGCCTTGAAGTACTAGAAAACAAGATATAGAAAGTATAGAATGCATTTGATAGTAAATAGAAAAGGTAGAATCATAACTCCCACACATTTTTGCACATTTGTGGCACAGGAATACACGGTGATCAATAAACAAAATGACAAGCTTCACAATATCCATGGCTTTTGTTTGTTTTTCTATACAATGTATACCCACTTTGAATTCATGTGTCTTATTCCACAAAGGAGAAAAGCATATGTACAATAGGTCATTATTATTACTACATCTGTTCAAGATAATATTACCTGACAATTTAATTTTTTTTTAAGAATTACATATTTTTCTTATTTTTTCACCCAAGAAATTCAAATGATATTGGATTGACAGGTTAACCAAAGCTTTTCTAATGACTGAAAGCTTACAAAAATGACATCCGAAAATGATATTTTCACTTTTTTTTTTCTGTACTTTGTTCCGTAAAACAATGTTCTGCGAAATTCTGGCATAGTTTGAGAAAGATTGATGAATTAAGTGTGTAACGCATACATACAGAGAGGAAAATGATAACTGTCAAATAACAGTTAGGCAAAAAATTCAATAAAAACCACCCATAGAATGCCGTCCATCACAGAGTGACTACGATTTGTTGGGTTTGTGGACTACAGCAGACCTTGGGTCGTGTTCATTGGGCACAAATGGCAGGAAAGGGTTTTAAACAGACAACAGAGTGCCGTTACAGGACAATTGCAGGTAGTATGACCTCTGTTTAAAACATTTGCTCCAGTTTTGTGCTTACTGAACACATCTAATACAACATCCATTTCATCTGGATCCAATGACTCTTACAAACAGAGCTACTGTGGGTGTAAGGCTACCCAACTAATAGTCAGGGATACTTAATGGATTAAAAGAGTAACATTCAGCACAAACACTCTTATGAGCTTTATCCTCCCTGTGTCTCAAAATATTGCACCTGCTTTTCAAGTTTCTAAAAAGGGCAAAAAGTAAGCCACTGTTCTCGGGCGATAGGATTTTTAAACACTAAAACTGCAGGGTATAAGAGGGCAACTTAGATTGCAGGAAAATAAATACATAGGAATGAATATTGCCTGCGGCTTTAACACAGATGCACAAGTATTTCTTACTTTTAAACTGACCCCTAAATAATTCAAGATTTTTTCATTATCTGAACTAGAAGCACAATTAATAGATGGAACATGTCAATAATCAGTTCACCCTGGATTCCTGGATCTGTACTTTAGTGCTCTGCATGTACAGTCCAGTGCATTGCCATAACCCATAACGTATATCCTGTAAATGTTCATTTCTATATAACTGTTTGATTTATGTAAATATTTAATAGTTGCATTTGTCATACTGTATTATTTATTGTCTCCTGGGCTAAGTACCTTTTAGATACGCTACCACTTCAGAAGACACCAAATATCTAAATAGCTTAAAGCAGGCTAGGCTTATAGCTAAGAGCTAGCTAGCCACTCTCCCAGACATCATGGGGAATAATGTAGACATTAGAAAGTTCAAGAAGTCTTAAAATGTTATCATCTAAACTGAATCCATACCTTTGAGAGTCAGAGTAGAGTGAACAATAACAAATCCTATGAAGTTAGAGACAAAAAAGTGGATAAAAGGGATCAACCCCTACGCCCCTACCCCCATTCCCACCCCAAATCATTATAATGCATGGTCCTATGGGATACCCATCCAATGTTGAGTCTAGGGACGATCCCTCACATCCAATCCAATACCTGTATGCTCTCCGATTAAATAAAAATCTTGTTTCATCTGATCTCTCAGCCAATTCAATATACGTGATCTCCCGCACATTGAAATACGTTTACATAATCTTCAAACCAATCAAATCCCACTAAATAGTCTCCCAGTCAATCAATTAAATTTCCTTCAGGATACTGACTTTGACTCCATCACCTCTGTCGTCAACGGCCACAAACGATAAGGTGAAGAATCCTGCTTTGTGTTCAATTTCAATGCCGTAATTTCCAATGGGAGTAGTCTTTTTTTAAGCTGTGCGTCCGATCCAAGAAGCTAGGATCCCAACCCAGTCCAACCAGGTCTGGTGCATTCGGCTGTACCTGTGATGCATCCACGCTCATTTCAGCAGGCAGAGGAGCATTGGTATGGACAACTACAAGGTGTTAAACATCCTATTTTCCCTCCACAAATCGTAAAGCTCAAAGGCTTTAGAGATTCAGGTCAAAGTTTAACCATCACAATCACCTTTTTAAAACAAAGGTATGGCTGGTCTGTCTGTGGATTCTCAGACAGAATTTCCCCTCCAAAAAGTCACAACCAAACATAAAAAAGACAGGTTAGAGGCTGAAATAAGAAATCACAGACAGATCAGGGACTTGAGACAGTGGTGTAGTTCTCAAAAAGATTGTTTGGTAATTCCAGACATAAAGACTTGAGTCCAAGTCAAGGAAAGCTCA
This sequence comes from Esox masquinongy, assembly GCA_016801175.1. Lineage (NCBI taxonomy): Eukaryota > Metazoa > Chordata > Actinopteri > Esociformes > Esocidae > Esox > Esox masquinongy. The sequence continues at coordinate 22,558 of JACXGI010007724.1, forward strand.
ATCAAGACAAAATATTGCTTTGAAAACAAGGACACAAATACAAAACAAAACAAACAAAAAACACACTCTGGACAGCGCCACCAGCATATAAACACAGGGGTTCCCCAGAGCCACCAGCATATAAACACAGGGGTTCCCCAGAAAGACGGGCACGCTGACAACTGGCAGCAGTGATGTAGTAACAAAATCCATAGCACTAATGACCATAGTAATAACAAGAGGAATTCAAAGGGGTTTGCATCACACATTTAAATGAAAAGTCCTTTCAGGTTCGAGTTCGGTGGCCTCTTTTGACTTGATTGTGTTCTTCATATAGGTTAGTTTGGTAGGCACACTAACAGGCACTGCATGCGATGGGGGTTGGAGTGTGGTGTGGGGTAGGGGTTAGGGTCTTGGTATTGCATCTGGGCAGGCTGAGGGGTTTATTTCTGTCCACTGATGGACTGAGATATGGAGCGAGGCGGGATCATGTCCAGCAGGTACTCCCTCTGACGGTCGGCCAGGCTGGCTCCTTTGTGGCCCCCCACACTGCCTTGGTTCAGGTAGGCAATATTCACCCCTGGATAGGGAGAGTCACACTGTCACATACGTCACATACATTAGCGACCTACGTTTCTGGAGGAACCAGTCCTATTCTGTACTCTTACCCAAGCCGTTTGAAATAAGCAAATGAACTTTTTATTCTGTTAAAAATCCAAATCCCTACTGTTATATAAACTATATAAACAGCCAACTAATATATACATACAGCTCTGGAAAAAATTAAGAGACCACTCCTAATTTTTCTTAAATCAGAATCTCTACATGTATGGCAGCCATTCCATTCCAGTGTCTGTTAAATTCCAACACAGGCACACCTCATTTTACTTAATGAGGTACTGATTAGGTGATTACCTGAACCAAATCTAATTTAACAAGGAAAAGTATAAAAACCACTGCTGTGGTCATCACTATCCTCTTGCAATAGGACCAGCTGGATGGCGAAAACAGTGCAAGTAGTACCTCAAAGGTAATTTGAATAAAAAAATACCTATTCAGCATGACAAAAGAGTTGTAAAGAAAAGCTTTGAGTGAGGAAAAGAAGGGTTCAATTCTGGCTTTACTGGCAGAGGGATAGTGAGCGTCAGGCTGCTTCCATCCTGAAAATTTCAAAGATGGCGGTTCATAAGAACAAGGTCAAGCAACAGACATTGGGGACAACAAAGCTACAGACTGGCAGAGGGTGAAAACGACTGTCTCATTCGAATGTCACTCAACAACCATAGGATGACATCAAGTGACCTACAAAAAGAATGGCAAACAGCAGCTGGGGTGAAGTGCATGGCCAGGACGGTTCAAAACAGGCTCCTAGGGGCAGGGCTGAAGTCGTGCAAAGCTAGAAAAAATCCCTTCATCAATGAGAAGCAAAGAACAGCCAGGCTGAAGTTTGCAAAAGACCATAAGGATTGTATGGAGCCAAATTGAGCTCAAATGTATTGACCGGAAGAAAAACGTAACAGAAATATTTCATAGTATGAAAAAACTAAATTCAATCGTATGAAAAAAATAGATTCAAACGTGCTAAAAGTGTATGCTAAAATCATGAAATGGATTTTCGCGTCCGATCTTAAAATTTCTACATTCAAACAAGTTTTTTTCACGTTCGCTTCTTCTTACAATTACAATTTCTTTCCTTCATTCGAGTCATCTTTTCTCAAAACCAATGCACAATGCATAAAAATGTGCAATGCTTGTTAATATTTGTTTTAATGACGCTGAACCCCCCCCCCCGAAAAAAAATAAACGCTAGCGCGGGTCATTTGCTCCGCCTTCTGCAGGACGCCTTTGGCGAATCCGGGAAAAACTGACCGCTAACCTTACCGCAGCGCTATACAGAGCACCTCTAAATTTATATTTTGAGACCACGTTCAAAAACATTTGAAGATGCACAATTCCCCTCTTACTGGATACCTTTTAACTCTACCTCGAGTCATCGCTCAAGAGGGCTACTTTAAATTGAGTACATTACAATGTAAGTAAGAGTTTTACTGAGGGTATAGCGCTGAAGTACCCCACCAGTGAGCCTCCCCCACCTACCGCTCTGTCTACTCACCAGGGATGCCGTAGAGCTGGCGGCGGTTGTCGTGATGCTGCTGCTGTTGCTGTTGCGCACGGCTATGCCCGCCAGTGCCCACCTGTCCACTGCGTTTGCCAGTCATGCCCAGCAGGCTGCTGGCCACTGAGAGCTGAGAGGCCTGGGCGAAGTTGGACAGGACACCCCGAGCCGAGCTGGACAGGCCACGTTGAAGGGAGGCTTGGGATTGGGTCACCTGGGGCTGCGGTGCCTGGAGGACACATCCACAGGTCAAAAAGTCCATCAGTCAGCCCGTGACATCCTCAACGAGGAGAGGGGTTTTTGACAGTTGGGGAAGTATGAATGTAGCACCGGGCATTCCCTGACAACTTAAAAATCCCTCTCTTACCAGACATAGTTTGCCTGTTTTTATAGTGTGTAAATTAACACAAGTTAAGGACTCAAAACAAAAAATGCCATGCGATTCCAATGGAGGGTTGTGCAACTGGCCAGCGCCGTCTGGGTCTGTGGGGGTAAGTAATCAAATATGATTGCCTTGACTGGTCATGCATAAAGACTCATTGTGGCAGCCCGGTCGCCTGCAAACTCAATCCAGGTAAAATGTTGGAGAGCGCAACAATGACACGTATTGACAACGCAAACCCGCAACAATAAAGAATTTGTAACTAGAGAAAAGGGAAAGCAAGCACTGCACAGGTGGCTGTCGAATTCAAATGTTGACAGCGTAACGGAGTTACAATAGATGCAGTAAGAAGTCAGTGGAATGCAGGATGGTGGGGAACAGAAGGACGCTGTCACCGGGGCACATTCAAAAGCTCAAAATGTACATTTTTATTACAGTTTTTTCCCACTGTGTAACATCTGAATGATGACCTTTTCTGATATAGGAACGGGAGGTTGCATTTAAGCGACTGCTAAATGCAACCTCCCGTTCCTATAAGTTGGTAGCTTAGCTAGCATACAGAAATTAGCGGTGGTAGTCAGTTGTTTTTAGCTTGAATGCCAGTTGACTGGCGCTGATAGCATGAACACGTATTGTGGGTGACGTCAATACAACCATCATACTCTTTACCGCATCTATGAAAGCTGTACCCGAAAACTAACAAAATCTTGTAAATACAGAGTTTCATATGATTTATGAGCATTTATTTAGTTAATAGATCATCTATCTTTGTAATTACATTTTCGTCATCCGTATCCAGTACTGCAGACGTATATTTGATCAGTTTCCATGAACAATGCTGTCGCGGTGGGTAGATCATACCATTGGTGACAGACCTACCTGTCGATGTGTGTGGTGTCTGCTCATAGACTCTGCCTTACTGACACTGGGGACAGTCTGAGCCGAACTAGTGGCCAGCGCAGCTTGCAACTGGATTCGCTGCTCAATCTCCTGCGACACATTGAGTAAAGGATGGTTACTAACACCCACCCACTCATTCACACTGTTAACAATGGTGGCCAGAGCAGAGCAACGGGGAGCCCGCGGAATGCGTACCTGCTCCTGCTGTAGAGCCTTGACAAAGGCATTCTTCAGCCTGTTGGTGTGCTCGGCCTTCAGGGCCTTTTTCTGATTGGAAGACATACAGGTCTCGCAGAGGATGCGCCCGCCCTTCTCCTGTTTCCAGTGAGGGGTGAAGTCTGTCCTGCACTGAGCACAGGAAAAGGGCTCCATGGAGCAGGGCAAACGGAGTTTACCTAAAAAGAGAGCCAGAGGGGTTAGGTGAGTGAGGAGGGGCCTAATATTTCCAAACCAACTTATCTGATAACGTTAATTGGTTAATGGGTCGTTAATTGGTGTATGGGTCTCCTGTACCATAAATGATTCAGATAGGAAGCAGCAAAATAATTTCAGTTCCTATCCTCACCCTGGCTGTCAATGACGCTCTGCACCACCTCTTCAAGGCCAACCATGTAGATGAACTCGCTGTTGGCCGCTGACGGTAGGAAGTGGAGGAGTGGCGCCGGGGGCTTGGGAGGTGGGATCTCCAGCAGGGTCTTCTCCAGCTGCTTCCTCAGGGCTAACTTGGCGGCCGCCTGGCTGCTGGCCGTGTCTGCCATGGAGGAGCCCAGTGATGCCCCACCTGGGCTGTGGTTGGCTGAGGGGCTGACTGCTCCCACCCCTGACACGCCACTCACGCCCCCGGCTCCGGAGGCTTGCATGTGCGCCAGATTCATGTAGATGGCCGAAGAGGCAGCAGAGGAGGAACCAGAGCGCTGGGATGCTGACACCTGCTTTGGGAAGGACTGGAATTATACGCAGAGAACCAGCTGGACAGGTCATTCAGAAGCGCAAATGTCACATTTTACGCAGACAGTGTGGGAATCTACAGTTATCTGCTAAAAATCTACAATTATCTGCCTAAAGAGGCCTTTAAAATGACCTTGAATCTAAGAGTTAAGCAAATGATATTGATCCTCCATGACTGGTTTCCAAACTTGTTTAGTAGGAACATTTGTTTTTTGTTAAAATAACAGGCAACACCACTCAAATCAAATTACACAACCACTAGACTAATTAAAAAGACCTTAATTAAACTATAAAATCTGTTTTGGTCAAGAGCTTAGGCCTGGAGAATTGTAACCACTCTCAAATTCATAGACAGGGCTATGGTTCCAAGAATATCAATGATTTCAAAATTAAAGTTTTAATTATGTTTGGAGGCTATATGAGGATGTAGCAAGCTTTAGCTATAAAATTGGTATATTTCTATATTCACAACAAATAATCTTCTATTGACTACATTTTAATTTCTTTTTTAAAACGAAAGGGAATTTCCACCAAAATATACATGGACACTTTTTCCAAAAGCTAACCTTTTATGTTTTAGCATAAAAACATAAAAGCAAATATTCACAGCATGTCAATATGAGAATGTTTCTACATTTCTGTAGTCTCTCTACAGAGTAGGTGTTGGTGACAACATTCACCTATAGAGATTACTGATTTGGATGCCACTCTTCGTTTAAAATGCTTAATAATAATAATAATAAGAAAAAACAATTAAAAAAATAAATGCCCAAATCTACACTGTAAAGCTGAAAATATAAATTATATTTATATCTGAGCAGGAAATTCACACTGAAATAGCTTACATCTTACCTGTTCTAATTATTAGATCTCCTGCTATTTGTTTTTGTCATGTGGTATGAGACTGCAATCCATTATCAGGGGGGCTAAAGGCTAGGGTTGGAGACTATCAAAACCCCAAAACCAGTTACAGTAAACGGTTGGGAATTGGGAAAGAAGAATCTGTACAAACTATGGGCCTCATTTATTTAAGGTGCATGCACAAAAAAAATGCAATGCAGCGGTTATTATTTATACATTCTGAACATGAAAGGAAAGAGTGCAAATCTCCAAGCAAACCTCAGGAAATTGAGGTGTTTGCTCAAACAAGTTTATACAAAAGATAACAGAAATATTATAACGTATTGATAAAAGAGATGGATATACTGTGCTGGTGAAGAGATTGCATAGCTGCATATATATGTGCCAAGATATTGAGCAAAATGTTTATTTTTTTAAAAAGTATTTAGCTTCGATTACTAATAAACTGCTTGAATTGGCAGTTACCGTGTGTGCAGTGTTTCTTTGGCATTCATAATAGGCAGCATGAATGTTTAATTTGAAAAGTCACAGCGAACAATTTTTTTCCTAGACCACTACATAAAGTATATTCAGGACAGGCTATAGTTCCAACAACGTTGATTAAATAGACCCTAGGTCTTTGCGCTCATAAAAATTTTTGACCCATTTAGTAAGTTGCTTCAGCAGAGTCACACCAACTTTGTGAGACTTCCTAAAGGCATGAAAGCATCCACCACAAAACCCTGTGGATGATCCTAAGAAGTTATGGAATTCAGTTCAGTGGTTTAGAGAGAGCACGTTGGTCACAGAGAATTAGCCAGGAAGAGAGAACTATATAATCGTATTACCTTCATGAGATAAAGTTGGCACCTGGCACAGAGAAGCAAGACACGGCACGCTATCCTCAGTCGACAGGAGAGAATATCTCACTGAAACTAATAACGATTAATGAGTTTTGTCCGAGTTTCAAGGAATGATCACGGTGTTTACTTACTAAAGCAGAGCAAATTCAATGAGCTTGTATGCCCAGGGCTGGGATACAATTCTGAATCCTAAAGCTCAAGGCAAAATCTTCGACCAGCGTTAACATGCTCGTGTGAGCGCAGTTTAAGCTAGCACAGGACCTATCTTAGTCTAAAGCTAAAATAGCCCAGGGCTAAAAACAATGCAATGTATCGGGGGATTAAGATGATTTGGACATGGACCATGAAATGCTAATACCGGTACCTTTGACTTAGCGGTTGGAAACAGAGGCCAGGCAAACAAAACCAAAGCAACAATAAGGACAGCTGTCATACTCAGTCAATACAGGGAAAGAACTACCTGACAAAATATTGTATATTTTCCAAGAATCAGCACTTTATTTTTTCTTCACAGGACTCTAATGATTATGCACAACAGCAGGAATGAAAAGGGAGTTTACCTGCTGGTAGCTCACAGCATTGTTGGAGCTGCCAGTCGAGGAGCGCATGCCTCCCTGCTTCTGCTGTGCCAGCCTCTGGCCCTGCAGTTGGGCAGGGTTTGGTGCTATCACCCTGCTCTGAGACATCATCATCTGAGACATGGAGCTGTTGGTGGCAGACCTGATCACTGAGTGACCCTAGGGGAGGAAAGCAGAGGAAAATGATGAGAAGTTGAATTGGTGGTCCCATTTTTCTCACACTGACCACATTTAAGAGGGTAATGCCTCATCATACCACTGGATGGCAACACTGTGCTATTATTGAAACAGGACCTCACTGCTCATTATGAGACGGTTCTCATACAAAAAATAATCCCATCCCCATTACATAGGGCCTAACCAAAGGCCAAAAGTGACCCCTTAGAGAACAAGTACTGTAGCCCACCTGTCCAATGCTGTAGCCCACCTGTGCAGTGCGTAGGTTCTGGGGCTCTGGGGTGTGGTGGCCAGGACGGCCAGACATCTTGCTCATGCTCTGAGCACCATGGACGGCACCACTCTGGAGAGCAGACGCAGTGTTCTGGACCACAGGGACCTGAGGGCGGCAGGGTGGGCAGAGGTGATGAACAGGCTAAACATAGGGCAGCATATCTGAGGTAAGAGCATCTGAGCAGTAACTGAAGGTTGCTAGATCAAATCTCAGAATAAAAAAAATCGGTCTGTTCCTGAGCAAGACAGATAAGCCGTATTGCTCTTAAATTAGTAAACTGATCTGGATGGGAGTGTCTGATAAGTACCCAAAATACACATGAATACACAATAATACTCATTTAATATTGTAATCTACCACAAACCGTTATGCAAAGAAACATTAGAAATGTTACCCCTCATAACCAATCTCCTACACAGGTTGAAAATGGCAGATGTACACACCGATAGTCATAAATTAGAAAGCAGAAGCTGTATGACAGATATTATAGTAGAGAAACATACAGTTGCTACAGTGCAGTAACATACAGTTACTACAGTGCAGTAACATACAGTTATAGTTTGTCAGAGCTCCGGGACTCCACTCTACCCATTTAAATACAATTTACCTGGCATATTAACTGCTCACCAGAACAAGCACCACAAGATGTTTCCCCAATTATTCCCTTCAATTGAGTATATTTCACATCTATGGCCGCTTTATTTGATGTACAGTTACAAGGATGACATGGCGTCATACCACAGGTTTTTAGAAGATGTTTCAAAATTAATTCCGGGAACTTGTTCAACTGGGATTTAAATGTTGGACCAGTTCAACTGGGATTTAAATGTTGGACCGACTGGCAGTAAGTTGGTATATAGACCACTGCAAAAACCTCTACCAATGGTTTATAGACCACTAAACCTCTACCAATGGTTTGTAGACCACTAAACCTCTACCAATGGTTTGTAGACCACTAAAACTCTACCAATAATAGTTCGTTTTCAGATTTCCCCTCCCCACTTAGACAACTCCCCGATGATCCTAAAAAACACTTCATTAAAAAGCTATTTTTGTTTCTTTGTGAGAATTTAATCTAAAAACAATACACAACATAGAAATGTACTTCATCGTTACCAAGAAACTATTTGCTTGGAAAAAAAAAAAGATGCACGGGCTTCCAGGGGCATATAATAGAGGAAGGCTCTTTACTTAGGAATTGGCAAACATTGTCAAAGCCTTCATTTGTTTTGTCTCATGCATCTACCCATATTTGCCTGATATTCATGTTCTGTTATAGAATGTCCGAGAGCATTTCCAGACTTGTATTATTAACAAATGAATGCTTGCAAGAAAAACCCTGACAGTAGTGGCCAGTAGCCGATAGCCCCGGGGCCAAAACTGCCCAACAGTGATTGTTTTGGGGGGCTCAACAAAATTGTGTAAAAAAAAAAGTGCCTTTTAAGAAAAATGTAATTACTGCCAAAAATAAGTTTGTTGAACATACAGTACTCCTGCTATGCCTTCAACTCGAAATAACATCAGTAGTTATTCGCTTGTATTGCAGCGAATTGACGTGACCTGTCAATTTATAAACAGTTAGCAAAACAGGCCACAAGCCCAAACTGTAACCTGTGTCTAGCAATACACTTGACACATACAAACATCTGATGTGGGATTGTCCTAAGGTATATGGGTTTTAGAGAAACATTTAATCTATTCTGTCAGACATGAATGATTAATCTGTACCAATTCTTCTTCTATATTAAATTATTTGTGGTATGCAGCTAAATGAGAAATAGAGGAAGATGGGTTGAAGGCCGCCAAAACAGTTATTGTTCAGCGATGGTTACCACCACATGACCGTCATATTAGAAAATGCTTGTCTTTCTAAAAAGATGTGTTTATATTGAAATCCACTTATAACATTAATAAAGAAAAACTGACCACTTTGGAGATGTGGAAAATAGCTGCCTCCAAATTGTCTGGACTATTAGAGAAGGATGTAGGCTAGGTGCTAAAAAACTATTCCCACCGCAAACAATGTTATAGAATGTTCTTGTCATATTGTTATTGTTGATGTTTGTTTATATTGTTGTTTATTAATGTTGGGTACGTTTGGAATGCAGGTGTAGGGCAGGAGAAGAGGTTAGTCAAAAAGGGAAAACACACTGCTCAAAAAAATTAAGGGAACACCTAAATGACACATTGGGTCTCGGTGAAGGAAATATATTAAAGATCAGAATCTTTACTGTACATTGTGTAATTTGATGAGAACAAAATCACGTAACAACGGTCAATGGAAACCAAAATCACCAACCGATTGTGGGCTGGATTCAAACTCGAAAATCATAGTAAACAATTGAAATCACAGGCTGTTCCAACTTGCATGAATTTCATCACAGCAACTCATAATGTGACTCAGTAGTGTGTATGGCCCCCACGTGCCTGTATGCACTCCAGAAAATGTCTGGGCATGCTCCTGATGAGACGGCGGATGGTGTCCTGGGGGATCTCCTCCCAGACCTGGATCAGGACATCAGCGAGCTTCTGGACAGTCTGTGGCGCTACTTGGCAGTGTCGGATGCACCAACACATAACGTCCCAGAGGTACTCAATTGGATTCAGGTCTGGGGAACGTGAAGGCCAGTCAATGGCATCCACGCCTTCGTCATCCAGGAACTGCCTACACACTCTGGCCACATGAGGCAAGGCATTGTCCTGCACCAGGAGGAACCCACTGCCCACTGCACCAGCGTAAGGTCTGACGATGGGTCTGAGGATTTCATCCCAGTACCTAACAGCAGTCAGGGTACCGTTGGCTAGCACGTGGAGGTCTGTGCGACCCTCATGGATATGCCTCCCCAGACCATCACTGACCCACCGCCAGACCGGTCATGCAGGCAGCATAACGTTCACCATGGCGTCTCCAGACTCTTTCAAGTCTGTCACATGTGCTCAGTGTGAACCTGCTCATATCTGTGAAGAGAACGGGGCACCAATGGTGGACCTGCCAATTCTGGTGTTCTCTGGCGAATGCCAATCGAGCTGCATGGTGCTGGGCTGTGAGCACAGGCCCCACTAGAGGACGTCGGGCTCTCATGCCACCCTCATGGAGTCTGTTTCTGACAGCTTGGACAGAAACATGCACACCAGTAGCCCACTGGGGGCCATTTTGGAGACACAGCAAACCTTCTTGCGACGGCACGTATGGATGTGCCATCCTGGAGGAGCTGGACTACCTGTGCAACCTGAATGGGCTGCAGGTACCGCCTCACGCTACCAGTAGTGACAAGGACACTAGCAAAATGCAAAACTAGAGAAGAATCACTCAGAAAGGATAAAGAGAGAGCAATGGTCTGTGGCCACCACCTGCAAAACCATTCCCTCTTTTGAGGGTCGTCTTGCTGTTGCCTCTCCAGTGCACCCGTTGTCACTTTCATTTGCCCCAAAACAGGTGTCATTAATTCACAATCGCTTATGCTTCCTAACTGGACAGATTGATATCCCATGAAGTTTAATTGACTTGGTGTTATACTGTGATGATTACGTGTTCCCTTAATTTTTTTGAGCAGTGTATGTTTATGTTTCTATTGACTGCATTTGACAAAAAAACAGATGCTTTTCAATGCAAAAAAAAAAATCTAAAAGATCTGTGATTTTAATTTAGGCATAGCAAGAGCGCATCGGAAAATAATTCATAAGCGGTCCATCCTACCTGCAAGTGGATGTGCTTTTCAGTGCTCAGATTAGAGCACAGAGTCAAACATGCATCACATTCCTTCATATTCTTTGCCATTTAGTTTACTGTCATTGATAACCCAGTTAAAGGTTAAATATTGGTAAACAATGGGGAAGTTCGTAGAAGAGTATCAAAATGCCTACACTATGTCAACAACATTTCAACCAGTCGTTAAACACTAGTTATGTTAAAAGCCAATCCATGAGTATAGGGGGCTGTGTATTTTGAGACAGGTTTCATGATATAGAGTGTTGGCTTATGATAATGATAATAATACCAATCCATTTATTTTTTCGTTTTCTTGCACAATACAAATCAAAAAATGCCATTCACAATCAGCTATGCAGCTCATTGTCTGTCAACCCCAATGTACAAACAATTCTATTGGAATGTAGACCTGTGTTAAAAACGGCTGTAGGCTGTAACAGAAAAATCAAAAGCTATTTCTGAGTGTACATTTTATGGGATTCACTCTACTGGCTTTGTTGGTACGGCACTCAGATAGGCCTACATTATCTTCCTACAGCGACAATGACCCACTAGCTACTGTCTAACAAAGTAACTCAACAGTACAATCCCAGTGTTATCTGTAAACGCATGCTGGAAGTGTCCGATTACAAGACCAAAAATGTGCTCATTGCCCAAAGTAATTTGAGGGAACATTGGTGTAGTATAAAACAATTTATTTGTATACAATATAGCTCAGTATTTGAATATATTTTTAAATATACCATTGTCAGAGGTTCCAATAAGTTACTGTATGACACTCCCTGTTTGGAAGGGACTATTTTGCACTGTCAGTAACATTCAAATGCCATGAAATCAAGTGTATTTTATTGGTCTTGTGTTAGGTGAACTATACTGGTTTATCTTCATCTTTGTTCTAAATCTTTCCACATAATCTCCATAGGGTTCCCATAAAATTGCTACTATTGTTTCAGAGACACAGATGAGCCAAAACATTATGACCACCTGCCTAATACGCCTCTGCGTGCCTCCAAAACTGCACCAACCTGCCAAGGCATGGACACTACCAGAAGGTGTCTGAAGGTGTCCTGTGGTATCTGGCACCAAAGACATTAGCCGCATACCCTTCGTCCTGTAAGTTCCAAGGTAGAGCCACCGTGGATCGGACCTGTTGGTCCTGCACATCACACAGATGCTCAATAGGATAAAGAGCTGGGGAATTTGGAGGCCAGGGCAACACCTTGAACTCTTCATCATGTTGACACGGCCGTCCACGTGATGTAAATGAAAACGGGACTCATCGGACCAGGCAACCGTCTTCCACTGTTCCAAGAACCAGCTCCAACACTCGCCAGTCGACGGTGGGGTCATCGTGGGCACTCTGACCGGTCTGCGGCTACGCAGCCCCGTTTGCAGCAGGGTGCGATGCCCGGTGTGTTGTGACACATTCCTCCCATAACCATCATTAGATTTACTGTGACTGGTGCCACAGTAGACCTTCGGTCCGTTAGGACCAGACCGGATAGCCTTCATTGCCCTTGCGCATCGATGAGTCTTGGGCACCTAGACACACTGTCACCTGTTTGTCCCTCCTCGTACCACTGTCAAGAGGCATTCACCACTGCTGACTGGAAGCATCCCACAAGCCTTGCCATTTTAGAGATGCTCTGACCCAGTCGTCTGGCCATAACAATTTGGCCCTTGTCAAAGTCGCTCAGGTCTTTACTCTTGCCCATTTCTCCTGCATCCAACACGTTGACTCCCAGAACTGATTGTTCACTTACCATCTAATCTACCCAGACCTTGACATGTGTCCTTGTTAGGAGATGATCAACGTTATTCGCTTCACATGTTAGTGGTCATAATGTTTTGGCTCATCAGTGTATGCTTCTCATGTTTCTTCTATAAGAAACCTTTCAATTTGACCGTATACATACAGACAAGTGAGTAAGTGATGATTCCAGGGGACGAGTGAGTGAGAAAGGGACCAATGTGGTGGCTGAATAGTATAGAGACAACAGAACAAGAGTGTAATTTACCAAATACAATGACAGACTGAAGAGGATGACTGTGTGGCCTGGATAAAACAATAGGGGTCTAAAGCAGATTATTATAGAGGACGGATGAGACAGCTGTGGATGATTGACTGACCTTCTGAACAAGGTTCTCCTTCTGCATCTGGCTCTGTCTCAGCTTCTTCAGTAGCACCAGCCTGGCCTCTTCCAGTCTCAGCTCCTCTCTTAGAGCCCTGATCATCTTCTGCCTCTCCTCCCCAGTCTTACCCTGCAGGGTACAGACACACAGACTTTTTTGTGGACATTTTGTGTATTCCTGTTTAAAATCCTATTTTCTGTAGCCCTTCACCCTAAAACAAACTCTAAAGTTGACCACAAAACCTTAATTCTAACCTTAACTCCAAAGCCTAAAATAGTGAGGACATTTTTTTTATAAATGAGTAATGGTCACTGTCCTCACTTCCCCAGATTTTCCATGTGTCACTGTTCTTGCGAGGATGTCTGGTTCTATCCTTGTGGGACCGGAAACCTAGATATCCATGTTCTCTTTACCAAACCCTAATCCCAACCCTAACCATAAAAACAATAACCTAACCTTTGCCTAAACATAAAAGTAACCCCATCGCTTACGTTATGTCCAATTACAAGTTAAAGCCTAAACTAGAATTACATTTTAGCAATGGGAGACCAGGCAAAAATATTTTTGGGAATCATTTTGTAAGGTTTTACAATCTTTGTGGGGAGATCTGGTCACCACCTTTACACGCAGACCT
>JACXGI010007725.1:0-36151 GCA_016801175.1 Esox masquinongy
AAGGCATACTGAACCAGCATGGCTACCACAGCATCCTGCAGCGACATGCCATCCCATCCGGTTTGCATTTAGTTGGACCATCATTTATTTTTCAACAGGACAATGACCCCAAACACACCTCCAGGCTGTGTAAGGGCTATTTGACCAAGAAGGAGAGTGATGGAGTGCTGCGCCAGATGACCTGGCCTCCACAGTCACCAGACCTGAACCTAATCGAGATGGTTTGGGGTGAGCTGGACCGCAGAGTTAAGGCAAAAGGGCCAACAAGTGCTAAGCATCTCTGGGAACTCCTTCAAGACTGTTGGAAAACCATTTCAGGTGACTACCTCTTGAAGCTCATCAAGGGAATGCCAAGAGTGTGCAAAGCAGTAATCAGAGCAAAGGGTGGCCACTTTGAAGAAACTAGAATATAACTAGAATATATTTCAGTTATTTCACACTTTTTTGTTAAGTACATAATTCCACGTGTTCATTCATAGTTTTGATGCCTTCAGTGAGAATCTACAATGTAAATAATCATGAAAATAAAGGAATCGCATTGAATGAGAAGGTGTGTCCAAATGTTTGGCCTGTACTGTGTATATATATATCTATCAGCATGTCAGTAATAGATGGAAATGATGAAATCTCCACAGCCCTTCTGAAAATCTGGAGGTGGTTCCACTCATGGCTCTGACCATTTACACGCACTTGGGTGCTCAGTTTTGTCGGTAAACTATAATGAATTATCTGGTAATCTATTCCATCCCCTGACGATTAGCATCCTGTGAGCACACACTAATAGTGAGTAGGTCTCATTTTCCAGGCCTCTGATCTCACAAAGCAGTGGGCGCCTAATTTACTACAATAAAATGAGCCATGATTACTGAGGCAGATATTAAATATATCACAGAAAATTAGGTTGATTTCAATAAATGACCCATTCCATTGTATAGCCCACATATGCTTACCAAGGAGGAGGGGATGTTGTGTGGAGAAGAGATGATATTCAGCAATAAACCATCTGATCAAGACTCTTGTGTCTTGGTTTTGGGATGTGTTTGGGAGTCTTAAGCAGAGATGGACAATAGCAGCTATTGGGAATGCTTCAAGTCATCTCAATGGCTAGTATGGACTATTATTTTTATGAGTTCATCTTGTTGAAATTTCATGTATAATCTCCTCAATCCGCTAAACCTGCATTACCCACCCACCCACCCACGGAGTTGGCGAACCGAGGAGCACTCATGTCGAAATAGTTTGAATAAAAGATGGTTTGGTTCCTTTTCAGCATGTAATGTCGAGTGTATCTTTTATGGCAATGTATTTTGCTTATGATGGAGGGTGAGGGAGAGAGAAGGAGAAACGCCTTCATAAATCATTCTTCATGTTCCACCTCAAAACAGTGCTCATATGATAAATGCTTTGCTGGAACCCATTTTAACTGTGAACAATGACCCTGTTTGTTTGTTTGTTTGTGTGTGTGTGTGTGTGTGTGTGTGTGTGTGTGTGTGTGTGTGTGTGTGTGTGTGTGTGTGTGTTTGTGTACTTTGTGTGCATGACAAATCTGGAAGCAGTTTATGACCACATAGCACTCTGGGATTGGACTCGTCATCTTACTCCTGGTCTTTCAAGCGTTAGCGGCACAACATGGAAGACGTCCGCGAGTCATGGTTCAGACTTTCTATCCTTCTGACTGCCACTTCCATTGTTCCATTTGTGGAACGGGAGCATTCCACAGCACCAACCAAACTATTAATTTATCTCCAAAGGCTTATTTGTTGAGTCAGACCAAAGGCCTGGGTAATTTGTGACTGTGGTGGTATATCAATGTCTGTGACTTACTGTTTGGTAACCACAGATGAACACAGTCATCTGGAAGTGGATTCATTCAGTGCTAGGGAGGTATCTGTAAGTCACACATTATTTATGTTATTAATATTTCAGTCTGGAAATGTGAGTGAGGAAATCATTGGTGCATTATGAAGTTTAAACTATGTCAAGAATTGTTCTTTTTTTGTTTATTTATTTTTTTAGAAATAAAATCAAAGAATAAAGCGAATATTGTAATGTTGATATGATATACACTATATTTTATCTTATTCATATAGCTAAGTTTCAGAACATATTACTTGAAGTAAGCCAAATCCAGGGTATGCGAAATCATGTGAACTTAATTGAAATCCATTTCTCATTTCATGACGTATAAAATGAAACCATGGTGACAACATACATTTAGTCTTTATTCAGAAGCATACAGCACAGTTCTCATTTATAAAGAGGAAATTGATAAACCTTATAAATCAGTGCTGTGTATGTTTTCTGTTATATTTAGTGATACATTATTTTCAGTGTTTGTCTTTAAACTGAGCAAAGCATACATACGAATACAGTCTGTAATAATATCACAGCATTACTAACTCATATTCCACAAAAAAAGAACAAAAATAAACATTCTAAACATCCCTACCACCCCCTTCCCCATCCATGCATTCAAGATAAATATGAAACCATCCAAAAGAAGAAATTCATGCTTGAAGCAAGGGAACTAATCTCCCTTCTGCCTGTTTCACTCCTCTGTATTTAATTGATAGAAATTGCACGCATCAAAGAAAACGCACATTGAGATTTAATGGGCATAAAACGGACATTAGCATTTTAAAGAGTCGGATTAACACATTAATCCGGGCAATTTTCATCCAGCTCTTTCCAATGAGATCGTCACAGCCACCCAGGCCCCTAATGGGGTTTAACTGG
This sequence comes from Esox masquinongy, assembly GCA_016801175.1. NCBI lineage: Eukaryota > Metazoa > Chordata > Actinopteri > Esociformes > Esocidae > Esox > Esox masquinongy. Next base: position 2,737 of record JACXGI010007725.1, read on the forward strand.
CGTTTTCATTTAGCTCCGCTCACAGGGATAACACCAAACTTTTAGTTTTTAGGAAGGGTAACCAAGGGCTTAATTCCACTTTGACTCTTTGAAAAGCAAGGTTTTATTAGAAATGAAGAGATGTTCACGTGGCACATTACATGAGTGGTACAGGAGTGGAGTGATATGGGATATGCTTCCGTAGCTTCGACGTGTGAATGCTCCATATGCACATGTTCACTTTGGTGCTTGGGAACAGGGAAGCTAAAAAAACATCATGGAGTAGGTTCGGAATACTGTATGTGCCGCTAGCAAGTGTGGTTTGTGTGTTGTAGTCATGGAATGTCTCAGACCAACGTTCAGTTTAGAGGCAAGCGCATGGTAACTACGCTGCAGAGGTGTAGACTGGAAGGACAACGTGGTGTATTGTTACAAGGCTCGCCACGAGACACAGACGTCACACTCATCTTCACTGATCTGGTGGGAATGTCGTTGTGGAGATACTCAATGAACTGGACAGCCTCGGTAGATCAATGCTCCGCAGTGCTCTCCTAGTGAGACGCGTTCGTGTGTTTGCGATACCGCGGCGAGAACTCACAATTCAAACGCTTTCGTCGTCACGTCTGAATGGGAAGGAAGCGAACACCAGGAGGTCCCTAAGGAGTGTGGTATACGTTTCATGTGAGAGGGACAGAGCCATCACTCTACGACGTACAGCGGCAGCCACACCACCACATCCACACTGTGATCCAACATCAATGACATGAACTCCCTCCACGCTGGTGTTTAGACTACACGCAGCTTCTCATGATCCAACATGTCCCCCAATGGTGCACACTTTCATTTCCCTAACGGAACGCAGCTGCTCTTCCCTTTTGGTCTACTCATTTACACCCCAATTTATGCACGCACACCGTGTAAGCCTGGCGCACCTCCGCGCTCAGTGTACGTAGGCCATCAAACACGGCGGAGTCGACACGGTGAGACAGACACTGTTTTCGAGAAGAGATGGAGCGTCAGCAGAGAAGGACTGGCGGCGGCGGATGGTGATGTTGAGGGCTGGGGGTGGTGGTGTTGAGGAGTGGGGGGGTGGTTGTGCGGATGGGTGGGGTGTGATTGTGTTTAGGTTTGGGGGGTGGTTGTGTTCAGGGGTGGGGGTGGTCAGGGTAGAAAAGTGAACAAACAAACAAGAGCTCCTGACTTCAACAAATTGTTTATAGGTACTTAGAGGAGTTCGGCATGGGCTCCAGTCACCAGGTAGAAAAACAGAAATACCTCCTTCTCCCTCTCTGGTGAATACTTTATGTTGAACCTCCTATTCACCTCCCCCATCCTTCCTGTGCCATTATCACCCATACATGAGATTGCACTCAAGACATTGTCCAGAATTTTTTATAACATGGATTGTGAAAATGAAACAGTGTTGCTGAATTAATAAACCACACTGTCTAGAGCTTTTTAGAGTGGAATTTCCCCTTTTCGGGGCCCCACATTATTAGGACAGTATTATTATTTGATCTAAAGCATTGTAACTGCCATCCGTGATATAAACCAGACTATGGACCAGCATTAGAGAGCTCTCAACTCCCTATGATGGTCCTCAACCAAGTGTTTCCACAAACACGTTCTAGAAGGATGTCGGGACTTAAGTGACCTTTGGAAGTGCAACCCAGATGACACGTGAACAGACAGGCAACACGGCCAGAGTGATCTGGAACATTCTCTCTTCATAACTCTGTCTGAATGCATAGCGGTTGGTCCCAGTCAGCGCTTCACCCTGGAGGGACAGGTTTACAACAGCGTGCCACTGAGGTGCGGTCATTTCATATCAGGTCTTTTAGTTGGATGAGCACGAAATTTGTCAGTCTAAGAGTAAAGCGCTGATCTGGATTTAGTTTTGCCTTTTAGATTAAAATGAATGTAATTAAAATGGTCTTGGCCCTAACCAAAATGGTGGCCCAACATGTCCCCGATGTATCCAACTGCAGTGACAATTATCTCTGTCTGTCCACAGTACATTCCATTCTCACACATGCTGAACAGACAATGGGGTTGTGATGAACAGGAGCAGTTGAAACACCTCAGATCTCCACATTGAGGGATGAGTCTTCACATTCCAATGGTAATCACTCTATCACGCTCAGCACTTTAACTCAAGACCAAAACTAAAAAAAAAAAACATCCAACACCATCCAAAACGTCAATAATAAACGACAACACCACCCACCTCTGTCATTCCATACTTAATGGATAAATCACAAACGCCATGATCCAATATTTTTTCCACTGCTTTCTCTTGTGGAAAATTACTTCTGAAACAGAAAATCTGGTACGAATCAACTAAAAGAAGAAAAATACTGATAAAGGAAATTGTTCACCCAGGGGGCAAACAATGGCTTGGATATTTGAAACAATATCCAAGCTCTGTTTTCCTTTCCATATTGTTGTGTATAATTACATCTATCTGCCCTGTCTGATTCGCATTAGCAGCTTGAACGATTGCCAAGGCACATGGACAGACTAAAGGACAAGTCAGTTATTGCCAAGTACTCATCTTTTGACATGCCTTGGCTGGGGTTCCGACAGCCTTAAAACGCGGGTAAGCATAGACGCTTTGAACTTCCAGATAAGGATCAACTTAAGTCAGTCAGACGCTAAGCTAAGTGGAATCCAATTTTACATAAAAGCCCTCAAAGAACTCACACTACCAGTAATTGAATATAGAGTACTCCGATGAAACTATGAAAGCCCCATGCTTGTAAAATGTATGACATAAAAAAAAAACATTTTGTGAAAAAAAAAAGAAACCGGTAAATCGTAGCATTGAGATCCGTCTTTTCAATCAAGATCATAGTCAAGATTGAAAGGTTTCCTTCCGGAAGAAATCACAAGGCTGTGAACAGGTTTGAATGGTAAAAATAGATTAGTAATAGCCTGTTTAAACAAACTAAGCATGGTGTGTGTATGTGTGGAATAGATCCATCTAGCCCAGTCCTGATGTGGCTCGCCGGCAGCAGTCGACAGTCCTGCCAACCGTTGTCATTTTTTGGCAGCCAGATTACTCTTGGGGTGGCATTTTCACAGTTGTCAAGTGAGGATTTAATGGCCAATTATCCTCAGATAAATATATCTCTCCATATGAGGGAGCCATCAGACGATTGGGAGAATATGGGTTCTTCTAATTGTTGGGCTAAATAAAGAAAAAAGAGGGAAAACATGTCTGGTCAGAGCCCCAGGAGACTGGCTCCTCTTTATACTAACCATCAGCCACCACTTCATCAGACTGTGATGGCTGTGGAACTAGCCTGTAATTAACATCACTGTCTGTACTGTAAATCATGTTACACTCATACAGTACAAAGTTACATGGATTTATTAAAAAGGGTGTCACCACCCTTCTGAGTTTGACCAGAGAGAGAATGAAAGAGTGGGAGAGAGAGACAGAGGGAGGGAGAGAGAGACAGAGAGAGAGAGAGAGAGAGAGAGAGAGAGAGAGAGAGAGAGAGAGAGAGACAGTGCTGGTCTTTTTCCACTGGCATCCATGACACAGAGGGAAAGAAGTTGTTCACTCAGACATTAACAAAGAGGTGACTTTCAGGCCAGTGGAACTGTACTACAGAAATCATATCCTAAAACAGAACCTTATCACCTCACCTCTAACCCTCGGCCAAACACCTGAAACTCTAACGTTCTGAACTTGGTTGTCTAGCTCCCACTCAAGGAGAGACCAAGAGCTAGCCTGGCTGGGACAGAAACAGCCTGGGTGTCTAGCTCCCACTCATGGAGAGACCAAGAGCTAGCCTGGCTGGGACAGAAACAGCCTGGGTGTCTAGCTCCCACTCATGGAGAGACCAAGAGCTAGCCTGGCTGGGACAGAAACAGCCTGGGTGTCTAGCTCCCACTCATGGAGAGACCAAGAACTAGCCTGGCTGGGACAGAAACAGCCTGGGTGTCTAGCTCCCACTCATGGAGAGACCAAGAGCTAGCCTGGCTGGGACAGAAACAGCCTGCTTTAAGATCCAGGGATTCGTCACACAGGCTCCAGGTGGACAACTTTGTCAGCAGCAGGGTTGCAGTGTGTTGCTGTCTGTCAGTGGGGATCAGTGGGAGACTGAGCTGCAGAAATGCCAGCTCAAGTTAATGACAATGGCAGTCTAAATAGCTGGGCCAGTAGAGAGTGTGTGTGTGTACACATATGAATGCGTGGGTGGCAACACCCCCCCCCCCCCAACAACATACACACAAACAAATAAATAAAAAGGTTCGTTGTTCACAGTTAAAAATGATCACACTCATTATGTTGCAATAATGCAAATACGTTTTCAAGCTGTGACAAAAAGCCATGGATTTAACTGAAATAGTAAGTTCTCCATCTCTTCACCTCTATTCTCTTTTTTTATTGCATACAGTTGTGTGAACCCTACAAATCAGTTATTTTCACCATTCTGTTCAATCTTATTTTGATTACAGATAATATTCTGTTCAACCTGAATCACACCACCAACACCTGTATAATTAAGACTGTCTGACAGTGGGTCTATATGCCCACAATTGCTCTACTTCTGAGTCTTGCTAAAGGGATATTTTATGTGGAATGTATTTTTGTGTCAATATCCCCTTATCTTTAATTATGTCTGAAGGCGCATGATGACAAGATCTACAATAATCTTTTATCTACTTCTGGCTAAAACCACATTTTAGCACGGTCAAATTTCAGATGGGAACAGACGAACTGATGTTACCAAAGCTGTGCTGGAAGCCCAAATGTCTGTAAAAGCAAAAAAAGCACCACAAAACGACACTAGGTATGTTTACCGGTCAGTTTTGTTGAGATCTGGTCCAGTTTTGAATTCCAGCAGCATGAACATTCAAACAATCCACCAATCCCTGCTGCTTTTTTAAAGAAAAAACAAGTCTACCAAACTTAGTTTGAAGTGTTTTTGAGAAACTTGATTATAGTCTTGTCTTTAATCATCATCATCGTCATCTTCCTCAACACCCGTTACCTCCATATCCTCATCAGTGTGTACCCCCAGTCCCCCCCGTCCCCACCATCACACATTCTATTTCCATGATCACCGGTGACATGGGAATGATTTGTCCCATTATGCATGCAGAGCCTGAACGGGTGCGAAGAGCCCACAGCCGCGCTGACAGGCTGGCACGGTCGCTCTCTTCCTCAGGCTCAGGTGGGATCTCTGGTTCCCTGGCTCCGCACAGCCCTTCATTTACATTCGATTATAGTGATGCACAGCCTTATGGGTGTCACTTCCGCTACTTTTCACAATTTGGGGATCCGGCACATCCCAGCCAGGGTGTACAGGTCTAATTGTGCTACTGCTACCTGGGCTGGGTGCTCACTGAGCCCTGCTGGCAAATCAACTGGGGCAGGCACACGCAGTCCCAAATGGCACCCCATTCCCTATGTTATGCACTACTTTGGACCGGAGCTCTGTTCGAAACGAGTGCCCTGGGTGGGGATCCAGGGAACACGATGGCATTTGGGATGCAGGCAGAGAACGGTGCTGAGCGCGGCTGGCGGTTGGTGTCTGGCGGCTGCCTCACTTCCTTCCCCAAGCTCATTTGTTTGCCTCCAGTTGTCAAGCGTGAATATCACTGTGTGCAAATTACCCACCAGCGCCTTCAAGGAGAACCCTCATCCCCGCCCACCCTGCTGAACTGACGCCTGTTATGTCCAATTAGACTCCCAGACGCTCTGATCAGCGTCCTCTAACTAGCTAGCCCGGGTCTCCTGCTCTCTCTCTCCCTCTTCATCTCTTCTATTTATTGCTCTCTTCCTCATCTCTCATGTATTAGCAAAACAATTGTAATTGGGTTAGAGACAAAGGGGGGGGGCTAAAAGAGTAGATTGTAACTTCATCAACACCTGTCTCATTACCCACCTTACACCACTGTCTCTGTCTTTCTCTCTGTTGGTCTCTATCTTTGTCTCTCTCTTGTTTTCTCTATCTGTCTGTCTCTATCTCTCTGTCCCTCTCTCAGTGTGATGGGCTGCTCTTACATGTAATACTGGGAGCGACAGCAGGGATTTCTACAGTTCTTTACTTCCAGGGAGGCGTCACTGAGTGATAGGCCTGTGCTTTTAGCCAGGCTGCTCTCTTGGAAAGAGAAGGACAGGGACTATTTCAGAGAAAATGCTTCCCCAAGCACACACAGTCCAATAGCTTTTTGATCCTGACTGTGCACACGTTTTGATATCATACACCCTGTTATGCCATGAGCCACTGTGATACATACACTGTTCCAAGGGAAAGAGTACCATAGGGAAACGGTAGATGATAGTGTCTCTCTGGAGATTGCCGTACAGTCAAGACACACTCGTCTCACTGCTTCCTTAATGTCCCTGGGTATTTACTATGTGATTTTTATATGCATAAATAGCCTGGTGCATTGCATAAAGACTACGGTGCAACAATTATGTGGGACTGAGGAGAAAAGCTGAGCCCCGGCTGGATTTAGTTGGTTGGCTCTAAATGTAGGATTTCTAGCCGTTTACTGTGTTACAGTTGTTGTTATTTCAGTCTTTGGATACTTGCGGTCCGTTCCTTGACATGGTCCAACCGTAAAGGCAGCATTACCCGGGCTCTGGCCACATGTGACAGCCACATTACGATGAGCAGCCGCGCTCAGCTCTGACCAGCCTGGTCTTTAACTCCACCAGACAATGGGAGGCAGAGAGACCAAATATGGTTTTGTTATGTGTGCAGTCATGGTGGCCCGGACTGGATGCTTTCATCATATCTCTCAACGATGCCTCTCTGCCCGGAGGGATGATGTCACAAGGAGGTCAAGGATGGATATGAAAGAGAAGACAAGATGGCTGCCAGAGGATTGTGGGAAAGAACACATTTACCCCAGCAATGCCCTGAGAGACTGAGACCGTGAGCAGCTAGGCTCCATGTGGCCCACACGCAAACGCAGACGTGCGCAAACACACGCACGCGCACACGAACACGAACTCACACACACACCACAGACATTGTACTGTAGACCTTGTGAAGGCCCTGTGGAGGAACAAAGACACAACATGTATTGTATGACCCAAGTTTGTGAGTAGAAGCAGAACATTATGGAAAAGGCAATTCCAGCTGTCAAAAAATATAATGATAAATAGACAGGTCTCATCAGTATGCTATTGAGTTTAGCTGTTAGCTGTTCGATCCCAAACATGGCGGTAAACGTCTGCTTTGAGCTGAGTGTTGTATCGAGAACAGAATAAAACTGCTGAAACTAGATTCAGTTTTATTTTGATTTTCAGCCACTTGAGTCACATAATGTTTTATACATGTACGTCTCTCATTGCTTGTAGTTTTGCCTCCACATCGCATAAAAACACAACACATGCAATCACGCAAGCTACTCCTTGTGAGGCATTAGTTCTGCCTGGGTAGCGTGCCCTTTGTTTTAAACAAACGTCAGTGTTTTCTACCCAAACCCACTTTAGAGAGGAGCACAGAGGAGAGCCCTGCTACTCAGGCTGGCGTTAGGATCCGTGTGTGAGTGCGTTGTGATTGCTGTCTCCGCTATCTCTTCTTTTGTTTTCTTCTCGAAACTGTGCACGTATGTAAGTCTCATGTTTTAAATATTCTTTTAATGGGAATCAAAGTCTAAATATTTCAATAAGGCTGTTTTATTATTCAGTAGACTCACAGGCATCCGACAGAGGAAGGAATCCATGCGCCTCACTTCACTGCCATGCAGGTACATGGCTTCAGCCTGCAATATTACAAGGATTAGCATGGCATATGAAATATTTAGTAGATTTTTCCCCCGTACCTTCTAAAACCTAATAAATCAAATGACTGCCAAATGTCATTAAAGTGATGGTCCTTTGACTGGGTAAGAAAAGAAGCTTTTCATATTCAAATGTTGGGAAGAAGAAATGAAAAGGAGGAAAGGTTACTTGGTTTAGCTGACAACCCCTGGTACCCTACTTTGGCGGTTGAGGGGAAGCGGAGCGGCAGGAGAGGAGGGGGTGACGGAGAAGGGGGTGACAGAGATGGTATTGTCTGACGTGTTATCGCTCAGCGTCTCTCTCCAGTGCGTTGCAGAGGAGGCCGTCTGGCCTGTTGTTTTGATTAGTCAGGCACTCCTTTAGCGAGGTGTCACTGTGCCAAGTGGGACTAGAGGGACGGCCAGCTGTCTCCCCAGTCGGCACAAATGCAAACCTATTTCCCACATAGTGCCCTACCTAGTGGTGTTGCTGGTGGGCCACAATATAAAAAATAGGGTGCCATTTGGACAGAGCCTCCGTCACCCCCTGTCACGGCCATTGTCTCCTCTTTCTCCGTTGGATGAACATATGACAGACGGATGAATGGCATTCCGCTTTCTTTCTTTCTCTCCGCTCTCTCTTCACCAATACAGAGGGATCATCGATATTCAGTCCATCACCCACTGCAGCCCCACCCCCCTCATGTGTTTCCTGTCATTACCATGCATTCATATGTAAACACACAAATAAAACCTATGGCGCTAATTTGCAACAAATCAATGGGGACCCAGGCTAACTCCCCTTAACAATATTCTGTATGAAGGATGAACGACACTTTGCACCTGTCTGTGATTTAAGCATTGTCATAAATTGAGAAATAGAAAATGGAAGCACTTTCAATGTTACAATCCTTGTCAGGAAAGTGACACAGAGTAATGCTAGAAAGTCACGAAGGCAAATAAGTGACTTATCCTATTCAGATGATGTCGTGATTATTCCACATGTCCCGGCCGGGGACAATGATCTGATTACAGGAACATTAATTGTTTGTTAAGGGATAAAGCCGCAGAGAAAAAGGCTTCCATCTTCACATCATCTGAGTAACATTCAACGACAGCTGTCTTCACAACGTCATTAGTTTGGACAGGAATATAAAACAAATGCATTTAACCAAAAATAACACAGATCAATTCTATGTACAGTACATCACAGCCATCAGAAGGCCAAGGTTTAGAAATCAAAATGACAATCAAAGTAAAACACACTGGATGGTGGAGAAATGAAAAGCTTTGAGGACAGAGTAAATGTCCATATTATATGTCTTGAAAAAGGAACAAGGTCTTTTTCTTAATCAATGCATTATACATCAAATTGATAATTTTAACTCCAGATAACTTGAATACGTTAAGTATTAATGTGGAGCTGTCCATGTTTTTTTTTTCTTCTCTTCTTAACGTTCACTTGACTTTTTCCTCCATTAATTATCATGCCCAGGAGGTTTTCAGGGAGAGGAGAGGATCAGCCATCAGCCTGAATCATCTTGACAAGGCGTCCTGGCCCAATTATACCACAGCTCCATCAAGCTTTGATGTGGCAGAAAAGCAGAGAGATAGGGGCAAATCACACAGCCATATTATGGTAATGACGCGATTTAATCCTGCCACTAAACTTTATGTAGCTTGTTTAAAGAAAGATGCTAACACTAATTACAGAGACTCGCAGAGAGAGGGATAGGCTGGGTTACAGATGCTGGTGATGGCAGGAGGCAAATGTGTTGCCTCTACAAAGTGCAGCTTATAAATGTTGTAAACCAAAATGAGACAAAGTGAACTTATCTGTGTTTAATTATACATCCAACGCCAGTGAAGAGGTGAGAGGGGGAGGGGGAAGGGGGGGGCACTGGGCGTGTATGTATGCAGACAGAACCTGTTGGGTCATCATCTTTAATGAACCCATCATCAGATGACGAGAGAGAAATATCCAAAGAGAAAAGGGACAGAGGGACTCAAAGAGAGAGAGAGAGTCAAATGTAGTGGGGAGAGAGAGAGTCGGGAATGAGAGAAAGGGGGTGTGAGTGTGAAAACAGAGGGGGATCCAGAGAGAAAAGGAAGCTGAGAGAGTGGGGTATGAGAGAAAGAGGGTGAGTGGGGAAACGACAGGGGAGATACAGAGAGAAAAAGAGAGAGAGTGGGGAAAAACAGGGAAAGGGCCTAGGAGGAGAGCATGATTATAATCAGGCTGTAATTAACTTGTCACTTCAATTAAAGCTCTTCAGATAGGAATTGTCTTGGGTTGCGGCACAGAGCCATGTCTATACGCCTGGTTAATTAGTCCAGCGAGTGGCGGCCATGCCACATCTCTCCCCACGATGCCGTCACGCCTGCAGCACATTCGTTTATTGTTACAGGTGAGCGGTGATTGGCCAGTATTGAGTGGCTATACACACACATCAAATGCATTAAGAAGCTGTGTGCTGATTGCTCATCAAAGAAAAAGCCATCAGAATCACACAGACACTGTCAAATGGAAACAAACGGAGACGTCAGTGTTGATAGAGGAAGACAGAGGGAAACTACAGAGATGTTTGAATCCTGCTAAAGTCTCAATAAATAAAGAGAATCAGAGAATATCAACACAATACAAGTGCATTTGAGTCACCCCTGATTGGCCAACCTGGCAATTAACTCCTAGATGGCACCTGTTCATTTTAGCCATGATAAATATCAGCACCTAAGGTGTCCAGACACAGCCATGGGGTGGCCAGCATTACATCTAAAGTTAGAGTACAGGAGCGAGAATTACCTTCATATGGAAGACATGTAACATTGTGCACCAAACAGATACCTTTGATCTCAAAGCAGTTGACACACATTTTATTTGGGACACACTATTTTGTCAATAAATCTCCAATCTATCAGAACTCAATCCATTATGGTCAGGAGGTGACAATATCTCACCCATGTTATCACAGACCATGAAATGTGTTCAGATTCGCCTCTTCACACCAGCTACGGTTAGAGTTTGGGTTTAAAAGCCCATATGAATATTACTAAAAATAACACTAACAAATTGCAAAATAGACACCTATCTGTATGCTTTCTAGGGATATAAGTTTGCCTTTGATCGTACCTGCTGTATATTCACAAGTGTTACATAGTAAACATCAACTGGTATCAAGAGGTACAAAAGGCTGCATAGTAACTGTTTTGCATCTTTCTTAGAAGTACAACAAAGAGATTAAGCATTCTAAGAAATACTTAACTACATGAAAGTGCAGTGATAAAAATACACTAATAAACAAATAGTACAATCTCTAGAACATTGTCCTCTGTGTTACCTCTGTCTCTCTCCCTTTTTCTCTGTCTTTTTTGCTTTCTGTCTCACTTTCCTTCTTTCTCTCTCTCTCTCTCCCCCATTGTGTAGAGAGGTTTCTCCAGGGACTGATGAATTCTTAGTACTTTGTTAAGATTCATCTCCAACAGAACACATTGTTACAGCTGAATGTATTATCACTGCTCTCAGGTCTTTGAATGCAGACTATGCCCAACTTTCTTCTGTTTTAGATTATTTATAGTGTTGAGCATTTTGGGCAAGGTAAAATACGCAACAAAGTATTTTATTTCTTGACCGTGTATCTTTCAACATTCAGGCACAGAAAAGGTGATACAAAAAAGGAGTTGCGCTTTCACTTAACACAAGAACACCTTTATAAATTATGTAGAGATATGTGGTTATCTTGTCGCAATATGCTCCTAAAATCTTTTTGGTTCATCCACGCCAAACCTCTGCTATAACCCACCTGACATGGAGAAAACCGACAGTCATGGGCCAGGTTTGGCAGATATCAAGCATTGATTAATCTGCTTCTGTCTGACTTGCTAGCTGTCTAAGAAGTTCTGCAGGCATACTCATGAGATGTGTGTTGTAGCCAAACTTGAATGAGGTTAGCCTATGTAAGCTCTGGCTATGCTTGTTTTCTGCAGCTAAGCATTCTATTTCAGAAACGAACAGTAAGAATTTGCCATGGGAAAGTTATGGGGATTGCTAACAACAGGGGTCATCCAATAAAGTGCACTGCCAACATAAAATGAAACTCAAACAATAGACTTAATATTTTATTTTACATTGTAGTTATTCTGAATGGTAATGTATTATTAGTGTCAGTATTCATCAAACTGATGTCAGTATAAAGGTTAGCTTTGTAAACACAATGATTGATGGTTTAAAGTGAATCCTGTGGGAATTGTAGGTCTCTGGTAAGAAGTTACACCCTTGTCTGAAAACATAGCTGCTCTGTGAACAAAAACATTGTTGCTCTGTGAATTTCTGCCATTAAAAATATGTCATACACTTGAGGTCATGCTATCTTGGTCATTGGAGAGAACTTGGCCATGAGCTGATGGTTGGTGGTTTGAGAGGAACATGATGAAACATGCGTAATTCTGTATCCTAAATTAAGCACGGTTCCTTATAAATTGCAGTATTTTGACTAGAGCACTACGGACCCTGGTCAGTTATGCACTAAATTGGGATTACGTTTCACATTTACATTTTAGTCACTTAGCACTTATCCAGAGTAACAGTCAATGCATACATTTAAGAAGCTAGGTGGAACCACCACACAACTCAGTGGCATTAAATTCATTCTAATCAATATGTTGTCAGCAAAAGTCAGCGCTGGAAAGAAGACTACAAATAACATGCATAGCAAACAATTGTTGACAGAGGCCACATAGGAGGTTGGCTGTAGTTATTTTAGTTACTCTTTGAAAATGTGTGGTTTCAGATGTTTTCTTAAGTCAGGCAGAGACTCTACTATATCCTAGCCTCACGGGGAAGCTGGTTCCACCACTGAAGTGCGAGGACAGGGAAGAGTTCCGACTGGACAGATGGGAAAACTTCCTGTAGGGGAGGGACGGCCAGGAGCCCGGAAGTGGCCGAACAAAGAGCCCGGGTGTGGATGTAGAGTTGGAGCATTACCGTAAGGTAGGAAGGGGACGCTCCCCCCACTGTTTCCTAGGCAAGCACCAAGGCCTTGTAGGTGATGGAAGCCAGTGGAGCAGGGCTCCATTTAGGACTCTGCCCAGGCCTTGTAGCTGATGGAAGCCAGTGGAGCAGGGCTCCATTTAGGACTCTGCCAAGGCCTTGTAGGTGATGGAAGCCAGTGGAGCGGGGCTCCATTTAGGACATTTGTCTGCCTGTGGCTGTGCTCAAACTTAAAGCCTAGCTACGACCATGAAGACATTGTCATTACTGAAATGTAGTAATGATCTAGTTTAATCTTTAACCCGCTTCCACTGACAACAGGTTCTAAAGGAATAAATAGTAAGATATGGGATCAAACAGACAAAACTCCTATTACACAATATTTCCCCGAGCCATGACCTGTTTGGATTATCGCTAGCAGTTTGACACCCAACACCAGGGATGATAGCAGAGAAGGGGAATGCAGACCTTTTGCCCAAACTGGCATGAAAAAACTTTGATGCAAGTCAAGAAGAGAAAGGAGTTCTCTTCTTGACTTGCATAGTTACTAGCAGGCCAGCTGACAGTCTTGCCTGAGTCCGGGACGAGATAATCTTAGATGGGCCCTTTAATGTCAACCCAATGTCAGTTCTGGGCCCTCCCTATACCCTGGGCCCGGGACAACAGACCCGTTTGTCCCCCCCTATCAGCGGGCCTGGTTACTAGCCTACTTTGAGCACCAGACGGGCTCATTTACAGTGTTAGGGCTATTGTATTGGTCACTTTGGCTAGGAAGCTGAATCATGAAAAGATAATATATGGGACACATTTTTTCCAATTCGTGACTATGGTTGCAGCATCTCCTGGCATTCTCAGAAAGGGTGAAGATATTGAAATGGTGAATCTGTGAAGCACATCATTCCAAGCTGCTTCTTATCACAATGTGGGCAGATGGGAGCGCTGTACAACTCAAGGGTCCTTTTGTGTAGTGCCACTCAAAGGTCTGAAATAGCATTTTAACCCAGTTCCGCTTGACAATAGGTGAACCCTGATTCAGCCCTACAGTAGAGGAAGTTGGCTCTCAGCTGTTTGATCAGTACAGTATTATCCAATATCAACATCATTCATCTTGCTCACTATGGCCACATTAGTCACATGAATCATTCTTTTCTCATATAACTAATTGTAATCCATCTTAGTCAGGATCTACCAAGGATGATCCTCCCAGCTAAGTCTTCAGTGTCAGTATGTGATCGTCACTGGAGGGCCATTTTGGCAACACGGGGGACATCCCATCAACCGGGAAAACGTTAGAAATCAGTCATCTGCTGAAGATACTTCTTTGGTTAAAAGACGCAATAATAAAGTCTGACATTAAACTCTGTGATAGCGGCTGTTAAGTAAAAACAAAAACAGGGTGAGAAGGAGGAAGCCGAGCCAACATGTTTTAGAGTTGCCATGAAAGTAAACTTCTCACGGTCATTATGTGGGTGGGAGAGAGATCCAAACCCCTACAAAAACATATTGTTAAAGCTGAAACTGGAAACAACAACAGAAAACACAGCCATGTGGAGTGGAGAGATGCAGAATTGTGACAGTTTCGGGATTTATTTGTGAGATAATGAAACTGAAAAATTATTTTCCACTACTTAGCAAATTGGTACACCAACATGCATGCAGGCACCCAGTCTTGTGTAACAGTTAAGAATGTACTTTATGTACTGTAAGTTAAGAATGTACTGTTTTTCAGGTATTCACAGTGCTTTATTGTTATTCTATAGTTGGCATTGTTTGGCAAGACATCAAATGAAAAAGTTATTTAGGAACTGCATTACATTTTGATAGATGTTCAATTTAGATGAAGATTTCTGAATATGCTGTGATTTAGCACATGCTGATGAAAGAACAATATGCTGATCTACAACTCCATTGGCAATCTTTGCTTTGTCCTAGCTAGCTAGGCTTTATGGCAGTTAGATAGCATTAGTCAGCAACTTAGCTAGCTTGTTCTGTTGAGTGTGCATCAACAGCATGCCGAAAGACCGTAAACAGCAAGGAAGAACTGTGCTGCTTGTTTGAGTGAGTGACAGGGAGCAGGGTTGTGCTGGAAGCCTGCAGTCGTAGGACACGGGACGTATTTTGAGACAATTTTGGAACACTTTTGGGTCAGGACCTCGCTCTAGCTGAAACGTGGCAGGGCGGACACTTTTATTACTGGAATCATGAGGATCATTCACTTTACTGTTGAAAAATTCTAAATAGGATGTTTTTGATTTATGTGACCACTAGAGCAGGTAGAATGTGCATATTATGCATTTCTTGAAATGTCGGGGCCTTGTGCCACACAAGAGACACATTTTGGGTGGCTCAGCCTGTTGGAACGCTGTCAAGCACAACGTTTTGCGAAGCAAAGGATCACTATTATGGCCTAGTCGAACAGTGGAGAAAATGTCTTTGCTAAGCAGCAGCGTGATGTCTTTAACACATGCACACAAACACAGGCACACAGCACACAAACACACATGTTGCGTTTCCACATAATCAGCATCACTATCAATTAAACTAAATGGAATTGATAGAGCACATCTCAAATCCGTCCCTGGCTACCTCACCATATACATTCCACATGAGAGTTGATTCATTTGAGCTGGTCTAGAGTGAATTGTGGTCTGGCACATAAACTGGATGGCAAGGAAGTGCTGCAATCAGGGTTACAGACCCTTGCATACCTAGCTTGTGAAGAAGGCATCAGCTGAAAATATTGTAACAGGAAGATACACAGGGAATAGAACCAAGGCCAGATTTCTGGGCCCAGGAGGGCATTTATTAACAAAAAGTGGCAGAGGAATGTTTAAAAAAATTAACCCATCCCACTGTATCTTCTTTCGGCTTCTTCCACTGCTGCCCAGTACTGCTTTTCTGGGGCCTTTTTATCCTCCCCTTAACAAGACTTGAATGAGAGCATGTATGCCTTGTCAGGAGTTGGCAGCCAAGATAAGTTAAATGGTATCAACTGAGCATTGTTTAAGGGACACATTTTGCAACCTCGGGCCAGGTGGTTCTTCCTGACGTGTTGACCCGACGCTGATATAAAAGTGAATCAAATACACAGTTACACTGATCAGTTGGTCAAGCATCCCTCAACCTCTAATTTTACTAAGGCAAAAAGTGATGTTAAAGTTAAATGCAACCATAAAGTTGTCACAATCCTCAGATGGTGTTGAGTTCAGTTTATGACAATGACACCACACAAATACCAAATCTGGGTGTTATTAGAAGTGACATAATCATTATACACTGACACACCATCCCTGCTCCAGTGAGGCATAAAAATGTCCTACTAAAATGGCAACATAAACACGCTGATAAATTATATTTATATCAGATCAAGCTGCGACATTTGCTGACACCAGAATGTTTCTCCCTGAGCTGCGCAGATCTGCTCTGCCAAGGAGGATGCCATGTTTCTTATTATGCACCTCTAAAAAATGAATGTTGCAAAGATGCTGCAGACACTGACCTTTGTAAAGTCAAACTGCATATTAGCAAATCAACCAACTTGAGTCAAGATAATTGCTGGTGAAGGCATTAAGTAATGATTGGAAGCTAGCAATACAGCCAGTTTGCATCAACAGGAAAGAAAATCCTGAAGCATCAGGAAATGTTAACAGTTATGTGGATTAAAAGTAATGGACAATTTTGTAGGGGCTGGTATGTCTGACTTTTAAAAGAGGAAATAAAAAATGTCAAAAAATGTTTTAAACCTTCAAACATGTGAAAAAGAGTTTTATATTTCATGCAGTGCAGAGAGGTAATCCTACAACAGGGTGATCGAATGAAATCCCTACACCTGCATATACCTGGCTTATATTTCAATGTAAAGGGATGGGATAGTGCCCTTTCAAATGAAAAAGGATTCACTTGATGAAAGAACTCAAGATTTTTATCAAGATGTCCCGCGGGCAAGTAGGGAGGTTTGATACTCTACTTCACCATCTGCATTGGAAGTCGATGGAGGCAAGTTGTTCACCGTCAACTTGCCTCCTTTGCTGATATACGTGTTGACGGTTGTTCACCGTCAACACGTATTACTGTCTCTTTTGCTGATATCTCATTAAAGTAATTATGCAATGCAATGGAAAAAACCCTCGGGGCCTGAGAAGTGAGAACAGAGTCACCAAATGGGAAGTTGGATTGACATGAATACAATGGTTTTGAATCCACTGAGAGTGTTAGAGGAATTTCTATGGCTAATGTCTTAATTAGGCCCTAAGAAATAATAAAACACAGAGCATAAACACATGACGCCAAATTATGACAAAATGGCAATATAACAGTTTTACTCAGGATTCCTGAAAAATATGCAACTCATTAGCCATTGGGGTAATAGGCTAATTTCCTATTTTGCAGACTTAGATTTATGGGACTAAATCCAACTAACATTTTATTAAAAATAGGTGTGCCCAGTAGACAGTGCCATAAAAATTATATTTTGTTTCCTTTTATGTATCACCAGATATGCAAGCTTGTATTCTTGCGGTATTATTCTACAACTGTAAAGGCACATTAAGTAACAATTACAGAAATGGTCCAGATTTATTGCCAGGCACCAAATTAAATTGTGTTTGACCTCCGGGTTCACTCAAGCAGTCATTTTCATAAATCCATGCTTGGACTGATTTATTGGAAGACCATAATGAGGGTTCACCAGACGATCTGTGAATTTGCTGACTGAGTTGGTGATGGCTCTATGTGTTTTAGACCACGGTATATTAGGGTCCTTTGAAGGTTAGCTGATCATTGGCAATGGAAAGGTCAACAGAATATAAAACTCTGACAGTTATGACTTTCACAAGGGCCTGTAGACCTTAATAGTAGTTTGATTATAATAACCTGTAGTCTGAAAAAAGAAAATATCCAGAGGTGCTAATGTGAAAGTTGCTTCAAAGTCTTTGAGGAATAATTTCAGTACTTTGTTCAGCCTGTGGCAGGTGCCCTTTCTCACGCTCTCACTACGAGCATATGGGCCTGTCCAGGAGAGGCCCTAGTTGAAGCCAGAACCAACCGCAAGCTGCCAAAGCACTGTCACACCTGAGTGCAGAAGATCAAAGAGACCAACAGTGCTTACAACTGCACAGCTGTTGCACGTGCCAAGCTTTTGTCACTACTGCTACTCCCTGCACCTCCACACTTGTTTCCAAGGTTGGCCACTAACACTGCTGTTTACCTGTTATAGTTGTGTTTGAAGAACCAGGGGCTGAGGGACCAAAGGATGGACATCTCATGGCTGGATAGAAAGACTGACTTACTGACTCACAGAAGGTCATAAAAACTTGAACCCATGTCCCACCCATGTCATGTGAAGTTTTAGATTTCAGGTCTATGGTTTGTGTACGTTTTTGTTTGTTTGTGTTCCTATTTATCGTAGAAAGCCACAGGCAAAGGGGAAAATGCCAGAAGAGAGCTTCTTCCATCTTGCTAAGCCAAACCAAACCAGTGGGGCTTAATTGCAGTGGGGTTTCCACTTGTAAAACAACAGCTTTGGCTGGCAAAAGAGAAAGAGAGAGAGAGAGAAAGAGAGAGACAGCTTTTCCTAGCAGTGAGCTAAATAGCAAGGCGGACAACAGTTGTTAAGAGAATTCCACATGGACTTCTGGGTGATTAAATGTTTAGTCAAACCAGACAGCGACCCCTCTTTGTGCCACAAAACAACCCTGAAAAAACACTTTGCACTGTAAATTAATGCAAGCAACAAATAATAAACAAACAAATAAACCAAAAAGTTGACAGATATTGATAATGGTATTGGCAAGATGAGTGTTTTGGAAATATTTCTGTCATTATGGTAATGTAAGAGATTGGGGGTCATGGAGGTTGAAGGGACAAGGACAAAGTGGTTTATATAGGTCTGCCGCAACTCAATCCCCGTTTAGCAAACAGACTTTAAGTAATGCTATTGACTTCTGCTCAAGCACTCAATTTAACTAAATCTTTTCAGCTTGGATTGATTTGGGGAAAAAATCACTAGGGGTTCCTTTAATGCTATAAGCCCATTTGTTTCCTGAGGGAAATTCATCTTAGTTCTCCTACAGAGTACAGACAGTGAAATGTGGGGCTTGGATTGGACCTTAACAGTAGGTTCTATTCTTTTGCATCCTTCCCCAGCCCCCCCCCCCCAAAAAAAAACACCTGTTAGCAAGAAAGAGCATATAAAGAACAATTTAAAAACACACAGAAGCCCATCAAAAATAATAAAACAACTATTGACAGTTGTTCTTATTTTGTGATTGCTATCTTGTAAATGTGACATTACAAACAAATATGAAATTGTAAGCTGTCAGCACTATAAATTGCTCTGGATAAAAGAGTCAGCCAAATTAACTAAAAAAAATGCTTTTGCCCTTTTTGCCATGTTACTTGAATGTTTCTGTAGCCATTTGGCCATTTTGCTTTGACAATGTAATTGTCATTGTCACATATGAGAAAATAATATAATTTGCTCCCTTCTAATAAGGGGCATGCAACAATAACACTTCTTGACAGTACATTATCAAAATGATATACCTAATCAGAACATAACTCAACATGGAAACTGAGTGAACTCCGTCGGCACAGAATACATCACAAAACAGCTCAATATGCTTTTGATAATTCCAGTTATATTCCTCAGGAAAATGTATTGGTTGCATTACTAACAGTCGATACACCATTACCGAGAGGAGAGCAAGGCCACTCATTTATGATGCAGATGTTTACCAAAAATGAGTCACCCAACTTGAGTTCAATCTCAAAGACAAGTATCAATGATGTAACAGCATCTCTGTTGAAGAACTGTGACTGCCAGATGCAACAGTTTCAATCCAGTGCTTTTATTGCGGCTATAAAACTTGAGTACAGGCCCAAATGATTAGTGTTCACCCCTGGTCATCTCTAGAGATAGTTTATTCTACTGTAAAGATGGATCAAAGATGTACAATATTGTTAATTGGATATGTTGTCAGCCAGCAGTACGCAATACATTAATGGCTTCAATGCAATATCCCCTGGGAGATCCCCACTGGCTATCAGTTCAAATGTCCAGAGATTTATGCTACAATTCTAATAAAAAAAACTACGGCTAAAATGCACTACTAAGACGATTCTGTAAAACAATTGTCCTTTGTTGTGAAACCTCTCCAGCTACCATAGATCTTCCTACACCTATCACTATTCACCATAGTCCTTTTGATTAACCTTTTCAAATCGTAAACGGTTTGATAGCAGAATGAGCACTGCCAGGGTTTACGAGAGATTATACTTTTACATGGCAATGTTCACAACCACAAACTGTTCTGGAAGGACCGGGTACCGTTTTCTGTGGCGAGGGAGGTTATTAATATCCAACACACTATTCCCTATGTAGTGCACTAGTTTTGACTCGGGCCCTTTAGAATTTGGTTGGAAGGAATGCACTATGGAGGACATTTGATGCCATTCATGGGACATATGCAGAGAATGTTGTCCCCAGGAAAACCTAGGGCACAACGTCTAGAGTTCTTCTGCAAGGAAAGGAAGCTGTAAACAAATATTTAAAAAATAGGTACAGGCCTGTGGATGTATCAGGAAAATACTTGATATAATATAAGGGAGTATATAGAATATAATAAAATGGGATTGTAAATTGAGGTTTGGCTTGTCTAGAATGGGCCCACCACTGCTAGACAAGCAGTGTATAGAGAGGCTGTTGTGTTAGTGAAAACATGAGTCCAAGGCTTTACACAGGTAATTTGGGAATTAGTGACAATATGCCACACATTAAGTCACCTCTAATCTGTCTATTGTAAAAATAAACAGTTCTCTTTACTCCCACCACAGCGGATTTGAGAGTGACTGTCCAACATGGTCATGTGACGTCTCCATCATAATTCAATAAGGATACATCTTGCTACAGAGTGTTGAACTGACGTCGAGGAAGAGATTTCAAATTTTTTTTGCCAGTGAGAAGAAATGAGAAATGAAGTGCAAATGTTTAAGCTCGCCGAAAGGTTTCGATTTTGGGTTGTCATGCGCTCCGTGTTAGACGAGGGTTGAAAGAAAACGTTTGGTCTAACGCCTAATGTGTTCGTGTTGGCGAAAGCCCATTTCAGCAGGAATGGGCGCCAGATGTTTTTTGCGGGCCGAGGACACATGCAGAGAGCGGTGGGTGACTTGGAGGGCCTTTGCACTGTTCCAAAACCACGGCAGTGCACACGCAAATGGGCACCATTTAACGACTAACACACACTGTCTCTTCAAAGCAAAATTACACCCATTTAAACCTGTCTTGCAAGTCACCCAAAAGTAGCGGAAAAAATAGTGTCTACCTTCAATTTCTAGCTGAATGAAAACCACAAAGACAAAAGCGAGACATGTGCTAGTTATTATGGATATTGCAGTTTTTTCATTGATGAGAGCAGCATGTATGAAACGGGGGGGTACATCATCTCTGGTTCAACGCATTTGTATGATACCAGACTTGGAAATGGGAAAATCAAAGGAAGGCCTTTTCTAACTAAATGTTCAGCTTTCACATTGTCCTTTGTTTCTAATTTCTTACTTCATGTTCTGGCTCTTAGAACATAATTACCATTCCAACTGGTGGTGATTTGGCACATCAAAGACTCTGTAGCTGTATTACATCACTATCAATGACCACATGCGGGTCACATGCCTTATTGGACAGAGGAGAATCAGCAGGTAGTGAATGAGTAAGCTGATGACAGGGGAACAGAGGGGGCAGAATGTTTTGGCACATTCACAGACATGTCAATTTGGTCTATAAAGCCTTTATGTTACGTTGCTGGAGGGGCATGGAAAAAGTAAGTGTGACATTGAATCTAAGGCAGAACAGAGGGCCACCATGCGCCACACAGATTTCCCAGACCCAGTCATCCATGCTGTGGGTGGATAGTGTGGGTGGTGTAGGTGAAATGGCGGCTGGGCAACTCTAATCCCCCCCCCACCCACAAACACACCCCATCCCAGGGCAGGGGGGCCAGGGTTGCGTTGTTTTATTTATTTCAGCCATGTTTCATTCCCACCGAACATGGTGTTGACAGTAAACTGATTACCCAGAATGCCTGTGTGTTGTATTTATTTGTAACCAGTAACAGGGACTCTTCACAGAAGCATACAAAAAATGTGCCTTTTATTATGATTGAGAAACACAGGCCGAGACACTACAGCTGATCAACAATGTACAGATTATACGGCAGAGGAAAGAGGAATACGATTCTTTTGAAAGTGACAGAAATGCAATAGTATTCTATAACCATAGGTGTTTTCGTACTTTAATTTAATTTCAGAAGCACTTTTAAAGGATTCTTTTCAGAGTGTAATTACACTAACAAGTATTGTTTTTAGCTGTTAAAATTCATAGTTACACTGGAATTACAATATGTAACTGCTTGCGAATGTGGTCTATAATTACAGAAGAATAACAGTGAATGCCTGCTACCATGCATATTACAAAAGGGTTTTAAAAAAATAAAAATACATTCACCAAGTTTCCTTAATCTGCAGTTATCCAGAACAGATGACAACTTTGTGTGATGTTGTAATTACTCGCAGGTATATGTATTTACTCATAGGTATATATTGTAATTACCCCCAGGTATATGTTGTAATTACCCCCAGGTAAATGTAATTACTGACAGGTATATATTGTAATTGCCCCCAGGTATATGTTGTGATGACTCGCAGGTATATGTTGTAATTACCCCCAGGTAAATGTAATTACTTACAGGTATATGTTGTAATTACTCGCAGGTAAATTTAATTATCCCCAGGTATACCTTTTGAAATTGCCCACAGGTATATGGTGAAATTCTCCCAGTTTTATGTTGTAATTTCCCCAAAGGGATATGTTGCAATTACCAACAGGTATATGTTGAAATCCCCCCAAGGTATATGTTTTCATTTTTCCAGGTATACGTTGTAATTCCCCCCAGGTATATATTGTAATACCCCCAGGGATATGTTGTAATTCTCCCCAGGTATATATTGTAATAGGATATATATATTGTAACTGCAGGTATATGTTGCATTACTCCCAGGCACACAGTGTTACTACGAGTTGTTACAGTTAACTTAAACACCTGTGTCTACAAATGTATTTACAGTATCTCACAAAAGTGAGTACACCCCTCACATTTTCGTAAATATTTGATTATATCTTTTCATGTGACAACACTGAAGAAATGACACTTTGCTACAATGTAAAGTAGTGATGACATCACAGAGCTGGTGGATGTTAGAGACCTTGCGCTCCTCTACCTTCTGTTTGAGGATGCCCCACAGATGCTCAATAGGGTTTAGGTCTGGAGACATGCTTGGCCAGTCCATCACCTTTACCCTCAGCTTCTTTAGCAAGGCAGTGGTCGTCTTGGAGGTGTGTTTGGGGTCGTTATCATGTTGGAATACTGCCCTGCGGCCCAGTCTCCGAAGGGATGGGATCATGCTCTGCTTCAGTATGTCACAGTACATGTTGGCATTCATGGTTCCCTCAATGAACTGTAGCTCCCCAGTGCCGGCAGCACTCATGCAGCCCCAGACCATGACACTCCCACCACCATGCTTGACTGTAGGCAAGACACACTTGTTTTTGCACTCCTCATCTGGTTGCCGCCACACACGCTTGACACCATCTGAACCAAATAAGTTTATCTTGGCCTCATCAGACCACAGGACATGGTTCCAGTAATCCATGTCCTTAGTCTGCTTGTCTTCAGCAAACTGTTTGCGGGCTTTCTTGTGCATCATCTTTAGAAGAGGCTTCCTTCTGGGACGACAGCCATGCAGACCAATTTAATGCAGTGTGCGGCGTATGGTCTGAGCACTGACAGGCTGACCTCCCACCCCTTCAACCTCTGCAGCAATGCTGGTAGCACTCATTCGTCTATTTCCCAAAGACAACCTCTGGATATGACGCTGAGCACGTGCACTCAACTTCTTTGGGCGACCATGGCGAGGCCTGTTCTGAGTGGAACCTGTCCTGTTAAACCGCTGTATGGTCTTGGCCACCATACTGCTGCTCAGTTTCAGGGCCTTGGCAATCTTCTTACAACCTAGGCCATCTTTGTGTAGAGCAACAATTCTTTTTTTCAGATCCTCAGAGAGTTATTTGCCATGAGGTGCCATGTTGAACTTCCAGTGACCAGTATGAGGGAGTGTGAGAGCGATAACACCAAATTTAACACACCTGCTTCCCATTCACACCTGAGACCTTGTAACACTAACGAGTCACATGACACCGGGGAGGGAAAATGGCTAATTGGGCCCAATTTGGACATTTTCACTTAGGGGTGTACTCACTTTTGTTGCCAGCGGTTTAGACATTAATGGCTGTGTGTTGAGTTATTTTGAGGGGACAGCAAATTTACACTGTTAAACAAGCTGTACACTCACTACTTTAAATTGTAGCAAAGTGTCATTTCTTCAGTGTTGTCACATGAAAAGATATAATCAAAAATTTGCATAAATGTGAGGGGTGTACTTACTTTTGTGAGATACTGTATAGTGTAATAAGGACCCCTTTGAAGCATGGTTTCTTTTTATGTAAAAGGAAATGGCCCTGTATGTGTTTGATATACCTTCCAGTTTCCTAAAGACTGGCTGAGCTGCATTTTCACACCCACCAGCTACATCAATCGGTCAAACTTCAGTACCTCCACCTTGATTTGTGTGTGTGTGTGTGTTTGTGTGCAGCTGGTACCTCTGTAAGGCCCTAATGTCTTCCATCCCCTGGCTTGGCCACCTCCATCCCAAGGAGAGGAGAAGAAAGAGAGAGGAAAAGGATTAGGAAGAGAGAGCTGTGGAGAATCAAGAGAAGGAGGAAGTCGCACCTGGTTCCCCTGTGCCTCATAGAACCAGTCAGGCAGCCTGGATATCCTGTGCAGAAAGACTGTATACTACGATCTGCTCCATCTGTGAGGAGTACAGTACCGTGTTTAACCAGAGCTGGCAAGCCAGGCCTAATGGAGGATCTTGGAGAGTTTCACAGTCAAAGTTCGTTATTCAAATGTTCTACCCACCGGGACCAGACGTCAATGCAACGGCAACTTCAACGTGTATTCAACCTGAAATATATAAATACAAAATTGGACTGCGAAACAAAATCCCCAAATGTCTTTTATTTGACTGTCAGTTTTCCACGTTGATTCAACTTCATTACGGATGTCCTGTAAAGACACTGAAACAATGTTGATGCAACCTATTTGTGCACAGTGGGTAGGGGACGTGTCTGTGTGCGCACAAGTTTCACAAAAAGAGTTGTAAAAAAATTACCTATTCTTTGGTTAAACAAGAAAAAGTCATTAGGACATCCCCATTTTGAAAAATAAAATAAATGTTTGGCTTATGTGTTATGTTTATGGTAAAAGTTACCATTGGGGATAGTGTTAGAATTAGAGGTCATGTAAGGCATTACTGATTAGGTTTAGGGTTAGGAGGTTTTTTAAAGACAATCAATTTTATAGTTTGCATTTAGATAGTTGAGTAACATGCATATGAGTCTGTGTCTGTATGTGTGTGTGTGTGTGTGTGTACGTGTGTGTACGCGCATGTTTACTGTGAATAGCCGGGTGAAATAAGGTTCCACAGACATCCTCAACATGTCTCCATCCCCACATGGTTGTCCCTATAAACATATCATAATTCACATGACATGCACACATCCACGCAAAGTTTGGTCAACATATGCTCTGCAACACGTTGACAAAATGCAGACCAAGTGTTTGATGATGTTGTGTCGTGATTATGAGACTACCATCTACTGTAACTGGTTCTGTCAGTTTGCCATCACAGCCATCTTGAGTCCCTCTCCTCTCTCTCCTCTCCTGCATCCCACCATCTCCCACTGTGATTGAAGTAGAGCCACGCAAGGTCCTGGCCCGTCCTCACCACATCTGGACCAGGGCGGACAGAGGAGAGTGATGGCACTGGCTGCAGCAAAGGGCCACAGTTGTTCCTCAGTCCCACTCCTCCTCCCCCTCTTCCACTAGCGCATTATAAATCCCATCTAGCTGTGTCCATGAATACAATTATTCCACTCTTCTAAGCTTACGCAACAGTGCAGTAGCCAAGCCAAATGACAAACAGACCAGAACAGTACATTAAGATTTTACTTGGAATGGTTTTCACTCTGATAATGTTTTTGACCCCCCCCCCCGCCCCTATACAAACTCTCTTTTCACATATCTAAGCATCCATCCCAAGCAACAAAACAAAAATGGCATGGAGTGGTGTTGCTTTAGACACATCCTTGAGACTTTATCCAAAATGATAGTGATAACCATCAATGAGCAATACTAAACTGTGCTTTAGGTGTTTTAGCTATTTTGGATATCTTTTGTATTGTAAAACATCGGGATATTTATCATAATAGATGTCTAGATATCTACAATTCCTCTATGTCCAAACTTTCAAATCAAACAGAGAGTAGTTCAGGGACCAAGAAGACACTGCCTTTTCAGTAGATGAACCACATGGTTCCAATTTCACCGGCCTCGCCATTACCTCTTTAAACTGGTATACATTATACGGGCCAGAAATCACACAGAATCCGGTGAACAACAGGGCGTGAAGAACAGAAATTGGAGAGAACGTCTCGTCCTCCTCCCCAGTTCAGCGGCCCAGGGCTTGTCATTCAGTGAGCCGTACCCAACACTCCGTTAACCAAGCCGGCATGTGGCACGGTGTGGCAACGTCCTGGGTGCATAAGCACATGTTTTGTGGTCTAAGCTGGTTTAAGACAGGACGGATGTGGCATCGGTGGCAGCTTCTCTCAAGTTGTTCTTGGTATGTTTGTTTTGACAGGCTAAGACCCCGCGGGGCAGGCAATAGCACTGGCAACGGGCTGATCCACTAACAGAATACATTTAATTTACAGAAACAGATATAGAAGCCAAATTATCCTTTAAATATGGAAAGCTGTTGCCCAAAGAAAAACGGTGAAGGGAGAAAAAAATACTTTAATTTAGTTTTTGCCTTCTGGCTTTTTTAAAATGAACAGAGACACTCAACAACAAATTCAGGTATTTGGGTTCAGTCTAGCCAGATGTAAGAGGCAAGCGTTCATCAAACATTCCCGGGTCTACCCTTTAGTCTTCAATTCACAACATAACAAATGTTCCTCTGAACGAGAGAGCAGCACATCTGCGGAGAATGCCAATAAAGCACTTTGAAATGTACACCAGCGACAACACTCTGCTAGACAAGAAAAAGTCCTTTGAAACCGTTCCCATCGGATCGCCGTGTTGAAAAGATGTCCGACCGGCAGGGTATTCAAAAGATGCCCAACCATTCTTCCTCATTTCCCTGAGTTTAGTTTTCCATATGTAAATCCAGTTTCCCTCAGGGTTCCATTCCAAGAGGTATCTATATATGGACCTACTTTATTAACGAACAAAAATCCTCTTGAATGTTCTTGTCAGTAAAGTAACAGCTGGAGAGGAGATAAAATGACGAACCAATCTGCTCCAGCTGTTGAAGTATTAATACAAAAATTAACTACTGTGTGTTGGTTAATTGCTTTCTGCTTAATGTGCTTTCAAAAGAGCTTTATTCCTCTTTTCTGTTACACAATCGGCAGTGCAGTGGGATATCTGTGGAAGAAAGCTCTGTGAAATTAAAGATTCCATTTTTAAAAAAAGAACGCTTCCTCCGTCTTCTCACGGCTCAGTGAGTATAATGGACTCCGTTGAATAACCACAATGATGACATTAGCCACCTGCTACTGGGCGCTATGCTGAGTTGACTGTTAAAGGAACACTGATATGATAGGAGGATATGAGACTGTTAGATTATAATAACATTGCAGTCAAGGCCAGGGTCCGCCACTCAGTGAAAAGCTCTTTGTATGTACACTCACAGAGCTACGAAGGAGACTGCAGTACCGTAATCTCACCTAGCTGCCCCACATTTCTGTCTCCAGCCTCATACACACACCTGCCTCCTCACTGACTGATGTGATGACTGGGGATTTCAAACAGCACGGCTGGTAGCTTTCCCTTAACTGCCATGTGTTTCACTTGTGTTATCTGTTGCCACCTCGGACCACAGGTCCGTACTGAACAATGACGCATGGAAACTGTTATAGGAACGACGCGTTCCTTAAGAAACAGAGAATGTTCTCATAAGGAGATACAGCTCTCTCTCTAGAGAGGTCGGGCCTACACATGCACAAGTTGCGTCTCCAGTATATTTAATTCCTTGCAGTAAAACATTAATCAGAGCCAGATGAAATACGAAGAATTCTATGGCATTCTGTTTTATGGATAATTTGAGGTTATTTACACAGGAGAAATGAGTCAGTAACAAGAACCAAATAGCTAGTGAGGACACTGGGTGAAGGGGAGACAATCTGCTCCATGTATCATATTCATAGTGATAATCCCTATTGAAACCGACATCTTGACTGTCAATGACAAAGAAAGGTCATTTTCACAGCAAAGCATTTCTCAAACCCAGGTCTGCGGACCAGCGTCAGTCCATGAAGGAATGCCTACCAGTCCGTAGAATATCTACCATTAAAAAGTCCTATTCATTGCATTGACACTTCCTTCATAGAACCAGTCACCCAAGTATCTGCCAATGTTCACTATTTATCAGTTGGTGCATACAACTGATAAATTGTGCTTTCAATTTCAGATTTAAGTAGCTTTTCAACGGTTTAAGCCATTAGCAATTATGACCCCTTAAAGTTATGACTCTTCGGAACTGTTTCTCCATATGAGAAACAGTTGTATAAGACAAGCTATATAAGATGTCAAAAAGGCAGAATTGCTATTTAAAGTAATGAATGCCTTCTCTTCAGTCAATTATATCTCCAAGATCTCCCCTGATGTTTTCATGAACTTCCCAAATCCATCCAGCTGCATAGCAGTCACAACAAACCATAAAGATAAATTCCATTTGGTTTACATACTTCTACGGTATATATTAAGGCCCATTTATTAATGTTATGAGAGTAGCCTAAAAGCTAAACCTGTTTATATCATATAACTGTTTCCAACCCCCCCCCAGCATGTCCAAAAACATAGAATGATGCTTGATGAACCATATTTTGATGAACGATGTGAAAACAACTCACTGTGTTGTTACGGTAGTAGAAATTGCAATAAAAAATGTGTTCTTAATAAAAATGTCATTAGCCAAATATCACTTAACTAGATAAAAACAAGCTCTTCCACTGGTAGACACAGACAGGCATGCATTCTTATCTATTTGGAGCGAGCTTCTGGGACACGAGTGATTCCGAACTTGTTCCATTGTCGTCCATTAGATGGCTTACTTGCACAACAAACAGTACTCCTCTCTTGGTTGAGTTTGGGGCGTAGTTCAAGATGAGGCCATTGCCTACATATTCCACCAAAACAATGCTGCTAGATGGGAGCAATATGTGACATATGAGAGGTCAGAGAGAGGACTGCCACCGCAGAGCAAGAGCAGGCAGGCCAGAATCACACAGATCGCAATGCAAACACACGCGACAATATTAACACAGACACACACACAAACTGCAACCTCTCCTTCGGTAAATGGCACAGCTTAAGACAATAACCTAAGGAGAATGAAATCTATCCTGAGGGCTTCAAATCCAATTCCTTAAAATAAATCCCCAGCCTGCCTCGCAACGAGAGGTGAATAAATACTGGGACAAGTTTGGGGCACCCTCGCTTTTCTGGAATCTAATTTTATTTCATTATATTTGATTGACATTTGGACATACTAAAGGAGAGTGTGTCTTCATCAAACATCAGGCCATGTTATGATCCAGTTGGTTCAATTGCTGTATTACCAATTACCTTATTATAGCAGAACTTTATAAAGAGTACCTGCCTTCCCTTTTTCACTTTGATACCAAACGTGAACATGGAAGGCATATCATCGTTACAGGAGCACCACCTCCAACTGTCATTTAAGACCCTTTCCTCAGGTGCAGAAATGAATTCTGGGACTGGGAGAGACGAGAGAGGTTCTCCAATGATAACATGGATTTGCTCTAAAACACGCTGCTGCTTTTGTCAGGACATCATGAATAAGTGATTGTTGTACGAAACCTTTTGCATTTTCTGTATCTTTCCTAATGCTTTTGCTTTTAAGATGCATATTGCTGCATGCATTAAACATTGTTTTTTCTTGAACCACGGCAATAAATGATTTAAGAAACAGAGAAACTCATACATACAAAAACCTCCTCCTCCATGAAGAAAGAAATAATTTGATAAACAAATAAACAAGTAGCAGTAAATGTGTCCTCAGCACAGGGTAACACAAACCCATGTCTTGTCTTCTTCCATTGGTGCCATCTGTCATCGCATGACTCACTTTGGCGTCACTGTAGTTTACTTTGGTTGAATGAACCCCATCTGATCTTTTAATTCATCTGATTGTCGCTATTGCTCCGGAAAACAGAGCTGTAATTTTTGACGTCAGCATTGACAAGTTTTTCACTTAGCCTTTGAGAGGATTAAATCAATTATGTTGATTCTGCATTTACTGCTTGTGTACCCACAGTCGTTCGTAATTAGCTTATTGCTTTTGATCTGATGTAATGTGATGAAAAGCCTGGAGCAGTACGGGACTCCTGGAGCCCGCTTGGCTGTGTTCGAGGTGGAAGGCGGGAGGGCAGTGGCCAACAGGGGCGGGCGCCACTCACAGGCCCCACTTGAGCCCATCCAATTGTCCCTGGTCCGGAGGGGGAGGGGACTTGGACGTAAGGCGTTTCGGATGAGCAGACGCAGACAGAGAGGCAAAGGGGCAGGGTGATCAGTGTCAGGGAGAAGGAGAAGACCACCTACGGAGATGGCGGCACCCACCAAACCTCATTACCCCCAGGGCCTCCCCTCACATGTATGCGTCGTTACCCCCATACTCCCAGGCCTGCCCGGCCTCTAGTCTCCTGCCCACGGCCACCAGCCGCCTGCCCTCAGACCCCCACAAACCAACACCTGATACCACCAGGTAGATCAGCACAGCGGGGACACTACTGGCCCTGTGGCCCCTCCTGACTGTTTGCCTTTCAACTCTGGCCACCCACATGAATGAAGGGCCCACTAGACAAAAGACAGGCATCTCTAATCTTGTAAGAAGAGAGCCATTTAATTATTCAAAACCACTTGTCAGTGAACTGGTATTCTTTACATTAGTGTCACCACAGAAGGATATGAGAATAAAAGATTGCAAGTTATTTGGTTCGTTTTGGATGATGCGAGGTGGTCAAATGATAGGAAATGCTTTTCAAGTACATTCTGACAAACCTCTGGTTAACACAAGTATGAGGTCTCTGGCTCAACTGATAAAAATTAACTGTTGGCGCTAAGTCAAAATGCTGGTGATTCAACTCAAGTGCTGCCCACCTCTCATCAAAGTGAATCTGCAACAGCAAGTCTTCTTACACAGGCACAGAGACAGACGGACAGACACGGCGCCCCCATCCCTCCCTTCTAAGACGGGTGAAGTGGACCCATGGTGTGCCGGCTGCAGCAGACAGTGTTTATGGAAGGGGTCAGTATGCCACATATGGCCAGTGCGTTGAAATACCCCCAGCTCCTACCGCAGCTTCTAAAAACGTACTGCGGCCGTCTGTACATTCAGGAATAAAATAAACTCTGAATGTTTCAGCAAGCAGCGCTGTGGATTTAATGATTGAGTATTTGAAACTATGGTCAGATTTGTATATGAAAAAGCACGAAAAAGAACGCCTTTAAAAGTCCAAAGATATTGGGTTGGACGTCAGCAATATACAGAGGGTTGTTTGAGTTGGCAGAGTGGGGCAAGCAGATTTGCCTTAGATAAGTATGTGTCACACGCCATTTCAGAGGCTAGCAGGGGCGCAGTATAAGCCATAGGAAACTGGTGGTGAAACTAAACACATGCAATGACAGCCACAGGCAGTTCGACACGAGCCAGAGAGTCTTAACTCTGAAAGAGTAGCCTGAAGGGAGAGCGTATGGCTCCTGATAAGTGGAATAAAGCAGCAAAGAACTATATCAATACCTTCCCATTGAAAGCAAACCATTATGTGCCACTAAATTATATAATAGATTATATAAAAGATAATTTTCTATGCACTGTGTTGCTTATTTCTCTTGGCTGAGTAGTATCTCTGACTCCATTGGTTTACCGACAGAGTTGTACCGCCGATTAGCTAATAGATATTATGCTGACTTACAGGCCCTGAGCTTTATAACTGATGGCTCTGTAGACTGTGGACACACAGCAAACAATGTTGGCCAGAGAAGACGATGTAACTTGGTCACTGAGGTCTTCCCACCATCACTGGAATGCCCATGATCCCACCAGATCCCAAATGGCACCCCATTTCCCAACATTCTGAAGCGCACTATCTTTGAATAATGAAGCCCGTAATTTACTCAAACAGGAATATGGTCGCTACTTGGGACACTATGTAGGGTGCTATTTGCAGGAAGCAATAATAAAGTGTGAAGTAGAGGTCACATAGGCATGGTAGAGTGGGCTTTTGGGAGAGGTTCTACTGACTGATGCCTTGACCTGTGGCAGGAAGGCTAACCATGTCCATCTCTCAGCAGACTGATCCTGTCCAGCACCATGCAGAGGCCTGTGTGTAATATCCAGATATAATTCCATCTCACGTTAGCCAATGAGCCAAAAGCCTTCCCTGCTGAGCTCTGGTTCTTCCCCAGGTCACAGGTCACAGGGTGAGGCACTGTGGCTAGGTTAAGGACGCCTGGAGGGAGAATAGTGGGGGGTATGTGGAGGGACGGCAAATAAAAACAAATGTCATGACAAAACATGTGGCGCAGAGTGACTATTGGAAGTCCTCAACAACAACAAATAATAATTAAAGCGTTAAAAAAACCTGAAACTTTCGTGGCTTAGGGACCACTGTCATCATGTCTTAGGAATTAGGCAAACATATGCTGGTCTGCTGCTGTTGAAACCGAGGCGCCTCGCTCAGGCTGCGGTTTGGGAACATGAAAGGCTTTGTGGGATGAGCAGGAGGACTGGCCCTAATTCAGGGCCTCGTTGCCAGGGAATCTGGCAGCACACTCCGATTGTGGGACCGGGGGAAGGAATTTGGTTACATATT
This sequence comes from Esox masquinongy, assembly GCA_016801175.1. Classification (NCBI taxonomy): domain Eukaryota; kingdom Metazoa; phylum Chordata; class Actinopteri; order Esociformes; family Esocidae; genus Esox; species Esox masquinongy. Next base: position 35,508 of record JACXGI010007725.1, read on the forward strand.
CCAGCAGGGACCGCAAGCTCCAAACAAACCCAAGCAACAGGCTGCTGACAAAACCATTCTGTCCACATACAACCCCCCCTGCTCTCCCGGAGTGGGCTGGGGAGAAGACGATTACCCACCTGACCCACTCCCAGAGGAGGAAGTGGGATGAGGGACACGAAGGCTGGGGTGGGTGGAGATGAGAAGAAGAATTGGAGCCCCCTCTCCTACCTCCATCCTTGTGGGGAGCAAAGCACAGACTCACTGTGAGCCCAGAACCTATAACGTTGGCTGGTCTGGCAGCATTCCCCCTTATTTGGCTGGGGTGTCTAAAAAACAAAGCAGGGCTTTGTGTTATTTTATTGCAGCCAATTATACTGTTAAATTTGATATCTATCATGAAGATGTTACATGGAGGTCAGACCCATGCTGTGCCGGGAGGAAAAGGAGAAGGGAAGGACAATTAACAGGTCACAATAATCGCCTGGCTAGACTTTTACATGGGTTAAACAGCATGGTTTCAATGAAACTTAAGTAGCTCTGCAAATTGGAGAAAACCTATCCTTTCTTATATATATATATATATATATATATATATATATATATATATATATATATATATATATATATATATATATATATATATATATATATATATAGTGATA
>JACXGI010007726.1:0-10699 GCA_016801175.1 Esox masquinongy
ACACACACACACACACACACACACACACACACACACACACACGGGCCAACGGGAACAACTGCAGAGGCTTTGAAAGCAACACGGGCAGACAACTGTTCCCACACAGCTGTACTGCACTGCTAAGAACTAGCATGGGGTGGGGGGTATCGATGTAGCCCCCACTCCCCTTTATTGTCAAGATGGCAAGCTACAACCACAGGAGAGCCCCAGCACTAGCCAACACAGCACTGACTTGTTATAACAACTGTTTAGACCAACAGGCAGCACACAACTGGTTTGCATTAAGAGCGCTACAGCTAAACAGAGTCCATGACATGATCCAAATATGAAAATGTCAGTGGGAAGTGAGAGGAGATAATATCACTCGCTTGCTTGGATGAGAGAAAAAGCAGAGAGGGGGCAAAACCTGCCAAAAAGAAGTGCTCTCTTCTTAACAGCTTGAATTACCATCAGAGTAAATCTCTATCAGCCGCTGTTTGTTAGGTCACCTGTCCCCAACCACACACTGCTCATTTCCTCCTCTTGTCCTTTCAGACACAGATCTTTCTAGTTTCACGCACAATAAAGTTCAAGAAGGCACTTCTGAGCTTCACAGTCAGAGAAATAACAGCACCACTTCCAAGCTGCTGTTAATAAGCTGCTGTAGCTATAGCTTTTGAATTGGTGTTTATTTCAAAATATTTAGAATTCTTAAATGTAGTAGAGCTCCTCTCATTATTTGCCCTCATTCTTTTAACCACATTACAGCACATTACAGCACTGTCCAATGTTCTCCTCATGCCTTTGTTTTCAATATCAAACCTGTAGTTTCAGTATAGATTTTCATCAAATAATGTGTTTTGTTTTTAGGAATCTATGAAAATGAAACAGACTATAATTGTGAAAATTGGAAAGGCTTGAAATGAATACCTTTTTATTCATGGCTATAGACGCCCACAACTTCAAAACCCTTAAGTTTGCAAGATCCACAGTTTTTTTTAATCTCCCTCTAAAAGCGATTGAAGCTAGCCAGAGGGAGAGATAATTCACCCTAATTAATCTGCAGAAATCCATAATAAAAAGTATAAAGAAGTAACAGTCCAGGAAATACAAGTCTGGTGCCCTTACAGTTCAATTAATAACATAAAACATATATCACTGCGCATTAAACTGAATGTGGTAAGACAGTGAGACGTCATCATGAAGTTTGAGGAATATTTAGACATATGTGACTGGCTACATATGACAAAACCTCATCTGAAGCTAGTGTTTGTTCCAAGAGTTGGGCCAAGAAACACTTTAAATGAAAACTAGTCTCTAACTCCATAAATATTTTAAAGTAAGAGTAATTGAATTACAGATGGAAGGAGCTGTTTTAGTTAAAAACCTTAGCGTTGAAAATTATGAAGAGTTTTTCAGACTATGAAATTCATTTTACTACAGTTATTTTAGAGGAAAACATGCAAAGCCTGAAATTAGAGGGGCTTCTTTTCTCTCGTCAACACATAAGCTTTTGAGTGGCCTTTCAGAAGTACATATACTGAGGGAATTATTCTTACCACGAGAGACTGAAGTTGTGATAGAAGACTGAAGCTTTGATGGCAAAAAATGAAATAGTCTGTTTACATTTCAGTATACATTATACTCTAGAGCAATGATTTTCAACCTGTGGCCCATGTGGTAATCCAGGTGGTCTACAATATTGGTTGTAAAAAACATGAATGTAACATACACTTCTTTTCTCCCAAAATAATAGCAGTTAGAAGTACTATATACTGTCATTTTTTTTTTACATTTCGTAATACACCTTTTTAATAATAATAAACAATAGGCCTGCATCTTTTATGTTTAGTGGTTACACATTTATGTCAAATGATGGTCCTCAAAGGATTTTGCCTGTGCTTTCCTGGAATGGGAACATTTTGGGAACCACTGCTATATTGTATGTCATATTTCTTTCCTGGAATATCCTATAGAAAACCTTTTAATGGTTCATCAAATTATCCTTTGAAGGACCTTTTCGGGTTCAAATGTCTTTTGCAGCCCTATTGAACTCATCAAAGACCGAATGTGGTCAAATTCGCCACAGGGCACAATTTGTTTGACACCTCTCCTAAACAATCCTCCAGGAATCTTTACGTTTTGTAACCACATGAAGATTAAAGCTTGTAGTGATAGCTCTGGGCTTCAAACGCTTTTCTACCCCAAGTATGTACAGTATTCTTAGTTTTCTAATATTTACCTTTTCATGCAGTGGACTAACATTTTATTTACTTATTTTTATAAATTTTTTATATATGCATTTTTATTTTATTTTGTATTCCATTTGTATTATTTATGCATCCAATTTTTGAGGAAGCTTTAAGAAACAAAGCATTTCATTGACAATAACGCTGTTGTTAATGTGTAATGACAAATAAATCGGAACTTAAACTTCCAAGAACTTATGTGTGAAAGGCCATTCTAAGGCCTGGTTATGGATTCAGTTATTATTGTTTCATTTTGTACATACCTTTTACTCTCTGAAGAAACTCATCTTTAGTCCAGCCGCCAGTAGCAGGCCGCATTAGCACATTATCCCCAACAGCAGAATAATCAATACAGATTAAAAGAAAGGACTGGAGGATGAAAATGTACACAGGAGACATCCTCCCCATTCTCACTGAGCAATTTTCACTTTCATTGTAATATCTTGTTGTATGCAAACAATACATCCTGCCTTGTTGGTCCTAGCAACCAGTGATACCAAGGGACTGGGGGACTTGGCTGGAGAGGACAGATGTAATTGTGCCAGTGACATGCTGGCCTACAACGTGATTATTTCATGCATGCTCTGAGGACTTGAATGAGATTAGTGAATTAGGAAAGAGGTGCACATGAGTGTTTGTGCCTGTACGTGTGTGTTTGTGCCTGCACATGTGTGTCTGTGTGCGCAAGCACAATATGATCTCATGGTCTCACCTCAACTTTTGACGTTTGTTCAAGGGGAGCACACTTCTATCTGTGAAGTGACAGTGAGAAATATATACGTTATGGGAAATGTTTGCAAATTGGTTATTGTCATTTATCATGGTTGGGATGAAGTATTAAGTGTTAAGGTTACTTGTCAAGGTTAGTGTTAAAGGGGCATTTCACCATAACTCAGCTCCTTAATGTACTAAGTACTAAGCAAAGCAAGTAAGTTTATTTATGTAAAACAATTCATACATAGAAGCAATCCAATGTGCTTTACAAAGAAAAAGAAAAATATAAAAATACAATAGGATAAAAACAAATACTAAAATAAAAACATCAAATAGACAATTCAATGTGCTTTACATAGAATAAGAAAATAGAAATAGAATAAAAACAAAATAAAAACATAACTGGTATATTCCGTAGTAGATTCCATGAGGAAGCTATAAATGCTGTAAGGCTAACAGTGTGGTAAAGTTTAAGAGCTCAGTCCTAGGCATGTGAAAAGAGAAAAGTTTTTAACCTGGATTAAAAAATGGATACGTTTGGGGCACATCTATGACCTTCTGGTAGTTTATTCCAGTTGAATGCAGCATACATTTGAAATGCAAAGGTGTGCTATAGAAATACCACCTCTCTTCAACAAAATCTCCTGTAGAACGAGCAAGTTAGAATTTTGCGGTAGAATCTGGCAGTATCAACTTCCCCTGTACTAATCTGTTGCTAGAATACCAGAAGGTCCGGCATTTATTGGGAACGTAGGTACATACATTTAATTTGCCTAACTGAGTTGTAGGCCGACCCCCCTATCCACAGAAAACAATCTGTCAGGGATATTTCTTGATAATTATGCCCCAGTTCCAAACCTGCAAAAACATTAACAAACATTTACTAGTAGATATGACTTTTTGAAACAACAACGACATTCATCATTGCCCCTGGCGTTCTGTCCCTAGCTTAGTACAGTACACACTAGCCCAAAAATCTGTGCTATTTAACAGTGTTTGCCCAGCAGAGCAGGATCCATGTGTACGTGGTGTTTGTTTAGTAATTAGTCAATTGAATTATTTACTTTGGCTTTTTTCCACCCGCTGCTAGCATTGGCTGTTTTCCAACTGATGTTCACTGGAAATGTTGTTGTCTGTGACACAATGTGTGATCATCAGTCATGCAAGCATTGACACTTCCAAGGCCTGTCCACAATCCCGTTGATTGCAACAAATTCATCTTTGGTTGGCATAGCTGGAGAATTAACAGATACCTCCCTCTGTTTAAAATCTTCTTTAGGATAACTCTTAATTCAACCTCAGTCTTGATAAGCTGTTGTGTTATGTAAAGGTAGTTACTGTAGCTAGCTATCAGCAGAGGATAAAAAACAAACTATTACAATGAGGATATTTTGAAAAAGCAGACTTAGAGATGGGACTAGTCCAGAGCAGAAAGACCCGCACCTGCAGATTTGTAGTGTTTTAGATTATGGAAAATGTTGACACCTGGTAAATGTATTAATATATCTGCTAACAGGATCTTTGTTAAAATACATCCAATGGCTTTATCAAACAGGAACAAACACATCTACACACAAAACAACTTCCAGTGTGATCGATATAACATGGGGGCTTTGTGAAACAAAACATGACTACATATATTTTTTCAGACCACACACACCTTTCAGTGCACATTCTGACATACTAAAGTGTGTTGTTTAGTGCGCCCATTCCCATGCTCCTTCTAGCCAATTATGTATGAAACAAATCTCGCTGACCTAGAATATCTCTCAAACATGATACAAACCACTTGAGGGTCCTCTAACCATCGAAGGGATGTCACGTTACCAGAATTTTTAACTTCATTTAACCACATCTTCATCGTATAATTTGTTGGAGGACAGAGCCAAAACAACAAAGCTTGTTTCATTTTCCAAATACATGTAAAAGTAAATACCACACTGTATATTTGACTAACTATGACAAAAGGGACAGTCATTGCTGGGACCAATGTCTCTTTTTCAGATTAGCCTTGTATAATACAACAATACAATTACTGTCATCAACACATTTCTAAACTACTACTATCAAAAGGTTTTGTAAATTCCTTAAGGAAGTTAGACATGATCTAATGTTGATGTACGGATGATTATGGCTACAGCAGCACACTCAGTAATACTGTCAAGAAATGTAAACCCAGAACTTCCTAATTGGAAACGCTCCATTAGTATGTCCTTTTTTTCTACCACAATAAGCTGAGTTCCTCCTCCCTGGCATGACTAAAAACTAAGCAGGCATAGAAATGTCCTCATGGTGGATATCATATATCAACATTCGAGGCAAGCCACTCCAATTCAATCAGTAATTCCATTCCCATAGATTGCTATTCCTCAGTTAAAACGCAGTTTCGCGCCAGCAGTACAGATTCCCATTTAGAGCATTAGTGGCTTATTGATGAGGCCAAGTCTTTGCATTTGCATCGATGGCACTGTGAATGAAAATGCTTCCATCCGCACGGTTCACATTCCCATATCAGAATAATCACACGTGACAAATATACCATGAGTTTTAACAGTTACAATGAGGGATTCTACTTACGTGGAACTGGCTTTGGTTGTCAGCTGTCATGAATTCTGACCATGCAGAGGCTTCATAGCAAATACATCCTGTATTGTATTTAAATTTGAGTAAATTGATACACTAGATAATCAAGATATCACTGTTCATTAGTTAAATGCATATACAAACTGGGAAATATAATCCTGGATGTCTTTCTGAATATTTTCTTATTGACAGATACGGTTGATATTGAGACATACAAGCAAACAAACCCTACCCACTGGGAAAACTGGGAACAGACATCCTTTTGACATCTATGTTTGATAACATTTCCATAATTTATTCAACTTATATACAATTGATATAAACTATGTTTTTGACATTTAAATCCTCATGGATGTAGTCAGTGGAAACATGCAAGCAGTGGCCCGAAAATACTGGCTGAATCTCTACCCGAGATGAGATTATCTGATGGCGCAAAACAGTGCCCCTGTATCACAGCATGTGTAGGCAATGAAGATCATGCTGTCTAGCCAAAAAGAGGACAACCAACATAACTCTTGATTGACGGAAGGCACTTCGGGTTTGGCGTAAAAAAAAACAACTCAATCAGCATTAAGCGGAGCTTTACGCTGGGTAAGGCTTGCGCAAAAATAACACCTCCCAAAGGAAAGCAAGTTTGGATATGCCTCTAATGAAATCACATCTAAGTCAAAATATAATTGACAGAAAAAATGGTCAGTTATGTAGTTCTCCTTCGGTGGCTCACTAGCTAAAAGATTCCCTTTCCTAAATACCCACGGATGGCTTTAGATTTGTGGACAGTGATTTAATTATATTGTATTATGCCATAGATGTTGGGAGGTCAAGTTCAAGTTTTTTAAATGTTTGCTAGCCTGCCCTGTCAGTGCCATGAAGTCATACCATCAGCAACACTTAGCCAGTAAACATTTTGCTCAATCTAGTACCTAGGAAAACAAAAACCATGTGTACACAAGTAAACATATGTACTGTCTGTTGTGAAGTTAAGTGAATTTGCGATGCGAAGAGAATAGCATGGGCCTTCCACCAGGAGGGTGAGTTCAGAAAAGGTGTATAATTATTTCTAATTGTACATCATAAACACACACACACACATTAATAGCAGCCTACCACACAACATCAACTACAGTTTATACTGGTACATTGTTTCGACTTTATTGCTTTTTTTGGGTACTATCTTAAGTAGGTTGTAAGAATAGATGGCTTATGTTTTAATGGTGCTGGAAGAGAGGCTGGTCTTTGCTTTCTTTCCAACATGCTGTTTTGTAATGATTTGTTTGAAGGAATTAATTCAGCAACTACAGTATGTGCGTGATTGTTGCCAGTCTTCCCAGGGATTTTACCCACGCACAACCACTTTAAGCAAGTCATGAAATCAATATGAAGAATATTCACATCTAAACAAATGTACAATAAAAAAAAAGTTTCTCTTTTCCAGTTACTTAAGTCACGTATTGTCATTTTGGTCCGTCAAGGTGGATGTCCTACAGGCGATCAGTCCCTAAACAATATGATCTGCCAAGGTTAAGAGCTTGCATACACCATAATGATACAACTTCTGAGATAATGAGAAAAGGGAAAATAGGCGATCTGAGCTTGTGGTTTCATGCAGCGTGGAATTTACTATAAATACATAAATGGAGCATCATTGCATCACATTTTCCTTATGACAAGCAAATAAAACTTTGCTATCCATTTTGCATTTCAAATGAGATGTAGGCAGGCTTCCTCTGTTTTAAATGAGACTTGACTAAGTAGGAGATATCACTAAGCTCCACTTCTCCATAAATATTATCTTCACTGGCAACTATTTTAGAAAAGGTCATCTGTGACTCCTTGAGACATAAATTAGTTTTTGCTCCTTTAATTCCTTCTCTTTTCTTTTCAGAGCTTTTCACCAAGAGATTTAAATGACAAAGTAAAAAAAAAAAATAATGAAAGAAGTGGGGAACTGGTGCTTTAGAGTTGCTTGAAGCCAGACAGAGAACAAAGCCAGCGTGTCCATACCAATCCAGACATGATCATATTGACTGTGAGTACTTCAGACCATTCATGGGCTTCCTTGATTCGCTGAGCACCGTCTTGATGAGGCTATACGCTGCATACAAACGGACATACCGAGACACTAGTGGCATTATACGGAGCAAATGAAATCAAAAAGATGGCAAGACACTAATTAGTGTTATGAGTTTGTACATCAAACATGCCCCAGCGTCTTTCCATTTTCTTTCACGACACGCAAGCAGAACTCCATTGGGAAAGAAATGAAGGATAGAATATCATGAGAGCCGCTGAACGGAACAGAAACAAAGGAGAAGTTCGGAAGGGAATTCGAAGAGAATTCATACGGTCGTGAATGGATGTGGTATAATTATGTTGATATGTGTTTATAACAGGAGTTGACAGAGGAATGAAGGAAGATGAATTTGTGTTAAACTGCAATGACAGACCTTAGAGTCTGCGGTAAACAAAGGCTTTGAAGCAGCAGACAACACCATTTGTTTTATTTCAAAACACCTCCACTGTCTACTGCATTTGTGTGCCTTTTTAAGATGGGCCACTGTGTATGAAAATCATATTATATTCTGCCAGTGAGTAGTGACCTTACAATTCTAAGGGTTACCATATGGTTGTATGTCACAGGAGTGTGTGCAGTTAAAGCCCACTGAATTAAATAAAGCATACCCCAAAAAGTCTCTATGTCAGCAGTGAGGGTTTCAAGAAACAGTAGTTAAAGTACAGTGAAATACAGAGAAAAAATTTTTGTTTTGCATCATGCAAAACAAATCAGCATGTGACATTTTTTCCAATGTAGGTTCACATCACTTTGCTGTGTAAGTCTGAAACCAACCATTCAGCCAAGTCAGGTTCTAATGCCTACATGCATTCTTCACTATTTTAGTTTTGAAATAATCACTGAATGTCTAATAAATCCATACGTATGCTTAATATAAAACCCATAGGTACAGTATATAGTGCCGTGCAAAATAATTCAAAAGCTCAACCGATTCTCAAATGTCACCAAATTGCAACTGCTACATCGACATTTTGGTCTGTTGGATATTTCATTATAAAACACTGACAATCGAAATTTATTATTGTAAGGTGATCTTCATCTTATGTTGGGACATATTTGTAAGAAAAAGAAAACACTGAAATATGTTGCCAGTATAAGTTTTCAACTCTTTTGCTGTGGAAACTCTCAGTTGACTTAAGAAATTACCCTGATGATTACTTTACAATTTGCCTCCATTTGTGAACCATTGAAGTTGCCGTCATATTTTGTGAATAAATACAAAAATATCCAAGTGTTTGGATATCCCAGTGAGCGCACCTGGATCAATAATCAGGAAGGTCTTTTTCAAAATGTTTGTTATGATCCAACCTAATAGCATGGAAATTTAAACATAGCTGCTATAAAGATAGTTTTTGCTTAAGGCAACCAGGCTAGGTAGTTACCCAGCTTATTAAGTTCATTATCAGGCTAGTTATCTCCATTGCCCTTCAAAATCATTAGTACCTCAGGTAAATATTAACAAAAAGGCTGTGAACAAATGAAATTGTTGTACAACAGCTTCATATTACAATGAAAAAAAACATATGGATCATTTGGCCCTTTAATTGAGTGAAAAAAAATTTAAGAAAAAAAAGTCTCAATACAAAATTATTTTAGTCTAAACCATGCGTGTGACAATCATTGGCAGCCCTAGGAAACCTTAAGATTTTACATTTAAAGATTTGACATCCTGTTTCACTGAGGTATACATAGGAGGTGACAGACAGGCTGAATTCCTTTAGCCAGCCATCAGCATGGGGAAGGCCAGAGAATACTCAAATTAAATGAGGCCAATGCCGGTAAACAACTGGAAGTCATGGTTGAAGGAAGGCAAGACAGGAGGTGCAGAGCAAGTGTAGGGTAACATCCTTTTAATTGTAACCACGAAAACAACAAACAGCGCGGCAACCTGCGAACTGAGGCACACCACAACTGGCACAATGACCCTCCACTGGGGCAACTACCGCTAATTGGGGACAATCAGGCCCTGACTGTGGCCCCCAGGCGCATAGAGATGCCTAGAGGCACCCCAGCCAGGACATGACACTGGAGCTGTGATCAATCTGCCTGGAAGAGGACACATGAATTTTTACCCACAGAGTGAGAATAAATAGATGGTTTAGGTGGCAAAAAATCTCTACGTATCACAGTTGGAGAATTAAAGAAGTTGGTTACATTTTGGATTCCTTAAAAATACGATTAGATGTCACCTCCATGCCAAAAAATAATTTGGAAGGGTTGCCAGAAGACTCTGGGGCTGTTTTACATCCAAAACCCCTGGAAACGCTGTTAGGATTCATGGCAACATGGACTCCATCATGAACAAGCAGATTTTTAGGCCAAAATCTGTCTGCCTCCTCTACGCGGCTGAAACTGGTTGTCGTTTGATCTACCAGCAGGACAATGATCCAAAGTATATTCTACCTCCAAATCCACACAAAACTGTTTCACTATATTATCAAGGATCATAGGATAAAGCTTTTACATTGGCCATCACAGTCACCTGACCTACTGAAAACCTTTGGGGTCAGCTGAAGAAGACAGTCACTTCATTCTATTTTGTAAGCATAAGATCAAGCTTATAAACAACAGTGACATTTTTGCAGCTGTTGTTCTTATTTACCTACGTGCTAATTATTCTGGAGGGCACTCAAATTATTTTAAATTGGATTCATTTTAAGAATATTGAAAAAAGGCTGCAGTTTACAGTCATTATTTTCAGGCTGTATTGGTGCATGTCAAATACCAAGCAAAAGCTTATTGATAATATTCAAAAACCAGAGGCCTGTCAAGGGAAAAAAGAATCATGCCTTTGTCTGTCAACAAATACACTAATCGGAGCTAACTTTACTGAAGCACTCACAAGTGTCATTGGTATAAGGGTTAAAAGTGATAATAGCAAAACACTGTTAAGTATTGTAAAATCTGAACACTGCAAACATGTTATGAGTGTTGATTTGTCTATAATTTGCAGGGTTAAAAATATCACTTTGATTGAATTTAATACTTTTTAAGAGAGACCTGCATACAGTACAAACATGCTACATCCCTTATTTTCTTCAAAGGGGAAAGATTTTTTACATTTGCAACTTGGAGCTGAGATTTTATGTCTGTTGGCGCT
>JACXGI010007726.1:10799-28866 GCA_016801175.1 Esox masquinongy
GGGGGTGGGGGGGGGGGGGGGGGGGGGGGGGGGGGGGGGGGGGGGGGGGGGGGGGGGGGGGGGTGCATTGGCCATCGAGCATATGCATGATTTCTGAGAAAGTCTGACAGAATTCTGTCTAAGTCATCATCCCTTAGTTCTCGTAGACCTTAGGTCCATTTTCCACAGAGGTCTGCACTAATAGAAGACATGATTGGATTGGATGAGCTTATGGGACTTTATGGGCAATGTTCTATTCAGTTCGACCATACTGAATACGTTAGGCTTGCAAATGCCAAATTGAGAATGTGTCATTTGGTGCTTGGGAAATATTTAATGTAACACTAGTACATTTCTGTGGAAAAACTTGGATAATGTTCATTTCATTTATCCAACAATAATGAAGATGTTTAGAATGACTTTCTTAGTCACCAAAATAAAGGCTTTTCATGAGACTTAGTTGTTTGGCAGAAAACTTCGTAGTAAAGCTGTGGTTCCGAAAAATAATGTGAACTCTGCATTTTTAAAAATAAAATATGTTTTATAGAAGTTTGTCCCATACAATGAAGCACTTTTAGTTCTAGCTCAATATAGACACACTCCCAAAGGGATTAAATGTCAACGTATAATATTGTCACCCTATATTGCTTGCAATAGTTTGGATTATTTTAAATGTAGTATACTCTAATACTAATGCCATTAAATTACCTTTTGACAGTCTAGTAACTTACTGAAAGATCTGAAACACAATGCTTACCGAATAACTGAAATGACTATATTTAATTTATATACCAGCAGACTTTTTCCTATAGCAAATTGTACCCTGTGAGAATAGGGGTAGAAATATGTCCTATCGGGAGACTTTTTAACAGTACCATGCACAGACCTTCTGAGGGGCATGTGCTGAATCTGAAAAAGTGGGCGGAGTTGTCAGCTGACATGAACGGATGACGTGTTGGAGTGAGTGAAGCGCGTAAAAAAGACGGACGAAGTATGCCCTTCTGTGTGTGCGACGCATGTCACCAAATCGGACGGACACATGTCAACTGGAAAGGGCTCTAGATAGCATAGGAACTTACCTGTGCACGTGCCTGTTTTTTGAACAAGATCGTAACAATAATTTAGCCATAATCTCCAAAGTATAGACACATTAAATAGCCTTGCAAACAATGAGGCAAAGACTTGTTAGCTCGATACGAAAGAGAGTCCAGGCCAAAGTCCAGGCAGTGAAGGAGCGCTCATTTTATAAATAAACTGTACTCACATTAATAAATTATCTGGGTTTGGGCTCCCGTAAACCTCTGAGATTTTATGCAAGTCTTTCTTTCCATCCTCCTGATGTCCAGCCTTTGTCCTTGTTAGTGGTAATCTGTTTTCTGTCAGTATACAATACATGCTGTGTTAAGTCCTTTTATCCCTTTCAGGGGACATTCTGGAAGATGAATGATATCACACGTGCTATGTTATCATGTGTATCTGCCTGGTTCTCAACAAATAACTGATTTCATTAGACACATTTGAAGGACATGTTCAAGAACTATATATAATTTTCATCCACTTTAAAGCGAGTGGCAGTTTTTAAATTCCACTGTAAATAAAAACACACGGTTAGAAATTATAATTGATTAACTGTCAGCACGCAAAGAGACCATTCAAATGTGTGCAGACTGATTGCAATTCAGCTTTGATGTAACATCTTGTCACGGCCTGTGCCGTGCCGGTCATTGTAGTTCTGTGTTCTGTGTGTTTTAGTTCTAGATTTCCTGTCTCTATGTTTAGTCTCTTCATTGTAATTAGTTTCCCCTGTGTCTCGTTAACCCCTTATTAAGTTCCTATTTAAGTTCCTCCTGCCCTAGTTTTTCCTTGCCTGTCATTGTTGCTGTTGCTTGTTTCATGTGACGTTTGTTTCTCATGCTCTTGGTTGTTCTCAGATTTACCTGGATTAAACAAACTTTATTTGAAGAACCTCTGCGTCTGTGTCCTGCGCACTTATTATGTGACAATTGAGATAAAGGTGGTTCCTTCCCTTTCTATCAACACAAAGTTGTCTTGATCACATTCCAAGAAAGTATTTACTATTTTTTGTGTCTAAAATAAAAAATCCACCTAGGAATTACAATTGAGATGCAACCACCATTGTTGCATTTTCTAGCCTCTCGCTTCTGAGAGATTCTTTCTCCTGAGAATTTCTCCAGTGAAATCCGGGCTTGCACTCAATGCAAATTACATCACAGATTTCACACCCACTTCCACCATGCACCTCACAGACAGCGCAATGTGAATGGAGAGAATTATCTGAATCATGCAGTAGGCAGGAATTCATGCTGAGCTGTTCCTAGGGCAAACTGAGCAGTTCCTAGGGCAATCTGAACACAGAATTGTTGGTCAGAAACGATGCAACGCCACCTGGTTTGGGTACTTTATATTTATACTATTTATAAAAATTAACATCTAGAAAGTGATTTTCTCAGGTATAGTTATGTGAGCTAACACCAGGATTGACCAACCACTTTTGTCAACCACTGTGCCATTGTATAATGTATCATATTCACTTTATACATATTTACACCGGCACCCACATTAGAACACGCAAACACATGCAGACATACATGTATTTCTACACACATTCACACCTCAGTCTTTGCACAAGTGCAAGGCTAGTTGGGAGGAGGGTTATCTAACCTCTCTTCAGCAGCTCCATCTTGAGGGTGACTATGGCTGGAATTAAACCCTCACCTGTCCTTTCAGGTCTGGCCTTGCTGTTAAATGACAGATCAAAAGATATTACCCTCTGCAGATTAAATAGAGTTTATGTGCCTGAGTCTTGCTGTAATTCTGTCTCGAAAAAAAGGAATTCTCTATCTGGGCAGATTAATGTCTGCAAACTGTGTTTTAAGGCCTTTTTCTGCAACTGAATATGTTACAAAATGCCAGAGTTAAATGTGGAATTGTACATTATTTCCTAGTTTAGTCATTGCTTTAAGATATAAGATATTACAAAAGGGGAACATAAACATCATTAAAAAAATTGCACACAAAATTAACAAATATATAGTTGAGTTTTGCTGCTTTAATGGCTAAAGCCTCAGGTCCAGCAGTAGATATTGCTGCTCTCCAGCAATCATGAATACCCAAGCAGCTTGGAGCCTTGATTCAAGCCTAAATTGATCATTTTACACACAAAACATGTCCTATATAATTAAAGCACACCTAAGGGGAACATTGTTCCTGAGAGTCCTTTCCAGAGAGAGAGACTGAGTGAAAAAGAGATGGGATGAGAGGGTGAGGAAAGAAGAAAGAGTATGAAGAAAGCAAGGAAAGAGAGAGGTTCTGGGGGGGGGGTAACTGCTTTCAAAGAAAATAAAAAAGCAAGAAGGCAACGTTAATAATTAATTCGGGAGGAGTTTGGTCCTGGGAGGCAGCGGAAAATATATTGATGTTGGAAAAATGCTAATTAAAGAAAAGGTAGAAGTGCTTTTGGTTTGGGTTTGGAAGCCATCCTTCAGTCTCCCCGGGCAGGCAGTCTGAATTCACACTGCTGCCGGGGCTAATGGTGCTAGTGGCACCGCTGGGGAAAGGCTGCATGAAACAGCACATGCAGCGCTAATAAGACTGGCAGACCTCTCCAGCACACAGGAAGAAATAGGGAGCGAGGGGGGGAGGAGACGAGAGGGAGGTAAGGAAAAGGCCTCACTCTGTGGAGAGGATGTCGCATTCTTTTAATTTCACGGTAAATAAGGACAGAAAAAACAGGGCCTTTCATTAGATTTAATGGTCACATTGCCACTTCACTGTGCAGCCAACAGTTTTACACTGCAAACTGGATCAACACACACAACGCTCGGTACACATGGCAGACTCACTGTTCATCATTAGGACAGTTACACACTACTGTACATCAGACAGGACAGACAATGAACAATTAAACCAGAACGCGCAAAAAGTACTCCCAACTCCCTAACACATACTTTATCTATTGTGTCCAAGGTTTATTTTGTGTGTCACTGGAATCTGCGCCATCACAGAAACCCTCATTTTCAAATCCCTGGGAGCAGAGCTTTGTAGCTGTTATGCTCCCATCCTATATAGCTGCGGTACACAACTAGATTCATATTAAGTTACAACAAAAAAATCTTCACTGCTAATTTACTACAGTTTAAGCGCACAGAGAGATTATTTAAAAACATTAATAACTTCATACCTTGATTGCATTGAAACACAATCAAAGAGTGTATCTTATTTTACTAGGGAGAAGATTTCCCAAAGTAAAACAATATGTTTTTTCCACAAAAAAAGAAAACCTATACAGTACTTCTAACATTTTAACTATGGCCATCCTAAAACAAATCACTCCTGCCAAAAAGAAAACTGCTGTATAGATCTGCTATCTGACAGGAATTTCACATAAAAGTAATGCTACTGGTCAGCAACTCCAATGTGGAACAACTCAGATGGTTATAAAATGATCTTAGGATCAATTGTTCTCTCTTTTCTGGTTCCTGCCTGCTGTGTAAGATACACGGTTTCTCTCTTCCCAGGAGCTTTGGAGCATGGTCTCTTAGGCTATTATTTATATCCTTCCCTACCCCTCTCTGATAATACCTACAATAGTGACCTGTTGCATGTCAGTGCTGTTGTAATGTATGCCCTTGCTTATTGCTATTGCTAATTTATTTTACAACTTGTATTCAATATTCGCCTTTGATAGACATGTCAGACCAATACTTGCAGTCAACACATTGATTTATCTTCCTTATTCTTATCCTATTATCTAATTGTTCATTAATTGAGATACAGTATGCGTTTGTGTGAACACTTCACACATACGCTTACACACACAAATATTAAGAAGTAATTCATTTGAGCCCAAAAATAAAATGTACATTTTAAGAACCTGAAGGCCTATTTAGGGCAAAATTACAAAAATAATGTAAATCTGCATGTATGGCCTATTCACACACCAATAGTTTTATTGAGATTAATAAGGCTTGTTGTGAGATTTTTATCTGCTGAACATTGTTATATAGGCTGGTGAAAATCTCAATCATCAACCATTACCTTTCGAGGTAATGGTGTACACTTTTGCTATTGACAGTCCCCCTTGGATCACTCCAGTGTGAATACATTGCGTTGCCCATGTGTATTGTAGTTACATGCGCGGTGGCGTAAGAGGTCAAAGGACCCTTCCTGTGCTGTTATTTAAAGTTAACTAGCTAGATAGGTTAGATAGCTAGCTTACTCCACCTCTTCTGAAAAAAAGAGAAAAAAAAAAACAACTGTTATCATATTTCAACCTGTCTCTGCATGTTTTCTCTGTAATGGCTCCTTTTGGTTACAGGTGGCAACAGCTGACAGGAGTTGAAGCAGGAGGCAGCGACTTCTCGAACCTATACTGTAGTTAGGTACTAAGTCAGCAATAGAACATATTCAACGTTGTGTGCCTCAGTAGTTTGTAGCATGCTTAACCCATTCATTTCACATGGTGTTTGACTGGCTGGCTCAAAGACGTCAACTAACGCCCCTGATTCTAACTGACGTATTTGTTTGTTTGTAGCTCAAACCATGTGGTTAATGTTTCTTTTAGTGACGAAGACAACTTTGGGGAAAAAGATTCTGGCAACCCTAACATTTGTAAGTATATCTTACTCTGAAAGTCACAATCATGAACGTGTTCCCTAGACTCTGTTTTTTCAATATATGTAAATTACCTGTTTATACCGGTTGGGTCACTACAGACATTCTTTTACTGTAATCAAAAGCTGCATCCCACAAAGAACACGCAGTAATAAGAAACAGAACGTGATGACATCCTGATGGCAAGCCACTTGAGTTGGGTCTGGTTAAGCCAGCACACTCAGCGGTAAAAGCTACCCACAGTGCGAGGCTACCCACACAGGGCAATACCTCCCCAGCTGCATCACCTTTAAATTACGCAGGGGTCGCAATCTGAAGGCCAAGTACTGTCCACCTCTGAACTAGGGCTACTGTAAGACCGTAATATCAGTATTGAAAGCTCTCCCTGAAAACCAACATTTTTCATGCATACACTCACTCTTTCAGGAGAAGCAAAAGGATTTGTCAAGTTGCATTGTGTTTTGCCATTTCACTCTCACCACACGTATCTACAGTTATTACCACAGACACTGGAGGGTATGCTAATAAATGCCATGGTCATTAAGAATTAATTTAGCTTTTTTTCATTATGATTCCTTCGGCATGTGCTTGAAGCCATGAGGGTTTCTCAGTGAATAGAAATGAAGCAACACCACAAAGATACACTATTGGGAATATTTAGATGCTATGTTTGGCTTCATGTATGGCTAACACACAGGTACTTACATGCTCAAATGCAGAAATGATTAGGTTGAGTTAACATTCTCTTCTCCAAGGAGAATCATAAAAGGCTTTGGTGCACGGGCTTATTTGTTTGAAGTATGATTTCACGAATCTTTCTCAGTGATATTTACCTGACAAAACCATTGCTGCGTTTGAATGAGGAAACATGCTGCAATTGCAATTGCACCCATATTGCATGAGGAAACGAGGGCCCTTTGGATACTTAAAATATAAATTTTTTATACAAGCTCTTATTTTATGCTACAATCCTTAATAGATTAAATTGACTCATGTTAACATCAACACTTTTCTGTAAGAGGTAAAGTGGGATATTTTCCTAAACACAACTTCATTAAGTGGCATACTCCTTGTCTTGATAAGACTGTGATTCTGTTATCTTGTATTCTATTCCTAGCCCATTAGTGATACTGATCCGAGGACTGTAGTGTGATAACACTGCACCACTGGCAGATCAACAGATACCAGATTCAATCTGCCTCTCGTGCAGCTCAGGAACGATAGTGATGATACTATATCTTGTTCGGGCCCTTGGCAAACTCAGCTCGGAAAGAAAAAAAAAACGAAACAGTTTGATGGATAAAGTTGAGAGCAAAGTATCTGAAGAGATAATTTATGAGGAGCAAGATAGCTTGTGAAGCTGGTGGGTTAGTTGAAATAGACTGATATCCTGATTTCCCCTGTATCAGATCTGTCAAACCCTTAACTGTGGGGCAATCACACACTATCATAAAAATCACAGGCGAATCACATGCTCCTAGCCAGTTCCATAGTCCATGAAGTCACAAAGAGACCCATAGAGACAAACCCAAGAGTATCTTGTCTAGTCTCTGTTACAGCTGACAAGGGATGTTTAATGGTTATTCAGGTATGTATGTTCTAGGCTCATGTCTAATGATCTACAGTGGTGTCGTTTTCTTTTGTTGCTTCGGTACTATTATCAACAGTACGTTGTGATTTTTGAAAACTCTTAGTACAAAACTCCAAACTGATCACACTTGAAACCCATTAAATATTGCATTCAAAACAACTGATTTTGCTTTCATTTGGTTTGTAAACATCTCTCACCACAAGATCATTGATCCAACCGTCACGTTTTTGCTGAAATATAATGAGAACATTGGTTAAGCCATCAAAACATAACAGTGCAATTCTCACAGCTTAGTCAATGTGACAATCAGTCCAAGACCCAACACTGTAAAACACGTGTTTCCAAATGAGTCTTTGAAGTGTTAAAGGTAATCTGCTACAGTTTATTTCACCATTTTCATATTTGGCAAAACTCTTACTGTACATTACCCATCACAACTGACAGAAAATAGTTTCCATAATTTCTATCCCATTATCAAGTGTGATCAATGGAAACATATTTTACAATCATTGATGCAAAAAAACTTTTACTGCAACATGTATTTTGTCTAATCAATTTTAACAAATACTATCAGAAAGAAATTTCAATGTTTAGCACATACTACACTAATTTGCGTTAAATCGGTCTTATACACTTTACAATGAATATCTTAAATTTTTCATGCATTGTGGGAAAAGTATTTTGGCATGACGAATCCAAACCTGACATTGGTCACCAGTGATGTCATAACAGGGCTTATCCATGGGCTGAAGGAGTGTCACAGGTCTAGGGTCAGGAATCAGGGATTGGCCCAAAACCATTCCTAAATCACATCTGAATGACCAAACGTTATCCCACACTATTTCATTGAGGAACTCAATGAGGGGTTCAGCCCCTACATTGTAAGACCCAAGAAGGGGCTTATGTCTTTCCACCCCAATTTTCGGATATGGCTGAACACGTTTCCCCCACATTGTCCAGGCACATGGACAATTGTTCATTGGCCAATGATATTGTGTCGACATTGTGTTGAGTTTTGGCGAGGTAGAAGCCTGCTTCATCAACAAAGATGTACTTGTGTTGGTTCACAGTGGTTCAGTTTGTAGTTTTGACCTTTTCCAGAGAGATCTGATTTACTCCTCTGCCTTGTTGTCTATCCTGCCCCAAGACATTGCCAGTGTTCACATATTTTATATGGTTATATGGTTACCAGCTGTGGTACTGGTTACTACTATGGACGGCAATCATGTCAAATATTAGACAGTACAGTATTGTATTGGCAATGCAGTGGTCTTTTGTGGATCAGTTGTTAGAGCTAGACACTACCAACACCAAGGTTGTGGATTTGAATCCCACTGAGGTCACATACAAATTTATGGCCTTTTATGGTGATGATTCTGTACTTTTCAATCTGTAAAGGGCAAAACAATGGAAAATACATACAGTGTATTCCCCAAATGGTTGAGTGATGAAGTGATGATGATCAATTAGGAACAATGAGCATAGTGATAGTAAAAGATTTTGACAACCGAGAAAAAAAAGTTATGCATGTACTTTGTATAAATATGTATTTCAATGTGAAACATGTCTTTCTGGATGACGCTGACATATGATCTTGTTTGTTTCACTCAGTCAATGTCAGGTGTGCTTTGAAGAAAGGTCTTTTTGATGATCTGTTGTTGTGTTTTTTGTATTCAGTGTGGTGAAAATATCACATTCTTGGGTGAATAGACAAAAAGCCTGTAACATGCATGGCTATGCTTGCCCTGCTGATACCCCTAGCTGCCACTGGTCCCCACATCACCAGCTAAACACCCAGTCATCTAGCCATCTAACCCCAGCTTTATTTGCTGCTGTGAACGAAGAGAGGGGACCCTTGATAAGGGACCCTCTGATATGCCCACCTCATTAATCACTGCATTACTAGAAAAAATGAGGACACACACACACACACTCACACACAAACACACACACACAAACGACTCCTCCCACCGGAGCCCTTTCAACACAGCTTATTCTTAATTAATGGGTCAGCCTGCTCCCATACATAGGATTACATCCAGAATGTGTGTGAAGAAAAGTGAAAGTGTTCGGTTTTTGGGAGAGAGAGTAGCTGGCTGAGAGTTGGAGGAGTAGGGGCCATATGATTGGCAGTGCTGGCGCTACCGTGAATGCTGATGCCCTTTGATGAAGCTTCCGTCTGTTGGTGCTGATCAGCCCCACCAGTGACGGGTCCTATTGGGACCGATTGGGTCCTGCAGATGATTGAGAGAAATACGTTACAGAACATTGTTGCAGAACACATAGAAAGTCAAAGTGAGGTTGATTCCGTCTCCTGTCTGTCCCTCAGGTCTGTTAACTCTCCCAAACCGTCGGACCACATGGAGAGGAAGCCTAGACTTTTTATGCCCCACGTCTCTGGAACTGCCTACCAGAGAAACTGAGAGGACTGTGGAAATGTGCATATAAAGAGGTTTTAAAACACACCTTTTTAGCTTTGCTTTTCCCTAGAGTACTTTTTATCCTTTAGTAGTTAAGTTCAATTATTTTTATTTTCATTGTATCCTACTTTATATGTCTAATGGGTCTTGCAATGCATTATGTCTAAATTTGAGCTTTATAAACAAAGACTACATTTAATTGAATGGCAGCCTTTTCATTTTAAGCTCTGGTCTAATAGGTGCCTGGTGTGGATATGTGCTCTGTTTACAAAAGCAGGGGCGGGCAACTTGGGCCCAGGAAGGCGGAAAGTCTTTAGTTTCTGCTTGTACCTGCAAGTTAATTGCACTCACCTGGTGTCAGGAGGATGGAAACCAGAAGTATTTTCATCAGGAGATTCCTCCCCCTGGTGTAGGAGCTCTCCTAATGAACTCAGAGGCATCTTTTTCAGCGATCATTTAGAAACCTCTCCTGGAGTACCCTGAGCCAGTTCCACTTACGCTAACTACTCCAGTGCAAGCACACTGTTGTCTATCACACATGAACGAGGATCGAGTCCATTACTTTTTGAGTCAGGTGTGAGATGTGTACAACAATACACTTTGGCTTCTCTCCACCACCACCGTAACCTGAAAAGGGGTGTTAACTTAATTAGGCGAGGCCAGGCGCTGATGAAAGTCTTGTCTTCCTGTTGCTAAGCATAGGAGAAAACAGCAGGTATTTGCTTTTTAAACCTGCAAACCGCTGTATTGTGCGGGTCAGCAACCACAGGAAGCCCTGCTTGCGGGGCTCCACAACCAGAACATTTGTCTTTACAGGTACGAATACTGCTCACTCTCCTTCTATTCAGGTAGTCAGGTAGTCTCACACCCCAATGGCTACCAGAATTAGTAACTGTTATGGCGCTTTTCCACTGAATAGTACTGGCTCGCCTCAGCTCGCCTTTTTTGCTTTTCCACTGGCCAAAGTTGGGATAGTACCTGGTACCAGATACTTTTTTTTAGTACCTGCTTCGTCGAGGTTCCAAGCGAGCTGAGGCGATACCAAAAGGTGACGTGGAAACACAGAAGACTTCTGATTGGACAAGAGTGACTCAAGGCGTGCAGCAAAACAAGCTATTCTGCGGTTAGCCGTCCAGTGTCAGATACGAGAACGGCGCGTCTTTGCGGGTCTGTCCCAGGAGTCCTTGCATTGAAATGGGTTAATTTCAGTGCCACTGCATAGGACCAAACTCGTAATTTGAGCCATCGTATTTCCCCAAAACTCCTCTTGGTTTGGACGCATGTACTGGCGTTGAAATCAACTCGTTATCCCTGTGAGAGACCCACAAATATGCACTGTTTTTGTAACCTACAAAAGGACCTCGTCTTTTTCCTCCTGGGTTTTTCTATAGGCTATCTGGCATACATTGCACTGGTCAAAATAGTAATGTCAAGCCAAACAGAAGCAGCCTACCAATCTTTCTAACTATTTTTGCAGTCTGCAATGTATTAAGACTACTCATGCGTGCTTCCTCGCTACTACCAGTATAAACGCTGCCTTGTTTACAGTAGGCTACTCTTGAGTCAGTCGGCGTGGTATTATAGCCAGCGATTATTTCTACCTTTTAATCGAGATGAAGGGGTTATGTAGGTTGTTTTAAATGTTTTGGTGTTTAGTTGTTAGGTGTATACACTTAAATCTAACAGAACATTGCAGTTACGTCATCTTTTATACTGCAGGCCGATAATTCTATTCTACATTTCACTTTACGTTCAAAGCTTGTCAATTTAAAAGAAAACTGATGGAGTTCATTCAATAGATTTTTCTGTTCACTGCAGGGTTTTCGTTAGCCAGCAAATGCTGGCATTTCGCCAGTATCAGATGTATGATATCTCCATTAATGTTCCCGTGTGTCGCGTTGGAGGAGGCGCTACAGAAGTTTTCCAGTGATGTCACTATGGTTGGGTACAGGGTACTATCTGCAGTGGAAAACCAACCGAGGCCAGCCATGTAGAGCCGAGTCGTGCTGGTACCATGCAGTGGAAAATCACCATTAGTTCACTTGTAGTCACTCTGAATTACCTCTGCATTTGCTCTAGGTTGCAAGTGTCATATAGGACTTCAAATGCTTTTAAAATATAGATTTAACTTTATTAGCTATTTTGAGAGTTTTACATTTGATTTATTAAAACAGGCAAAGTTAATCATGCACAGACAATGAACTTCAAATGATTTTGCATAGCATTTTAAGACAGATTTTTTTATGTTAACATGAAATCAGCCAGTCTCCATTTCTCACCACCAGCACACAGTGATTCTGCCATGGGATCACTGATCTTGTTGTTACGTGTGAATGGTTTGTCTATGCCTTTGCCCAGCTACCCATGCGCATCTCTTCAGTGAACTAATGTTTTTTTCAACACAATTAGCCTGGATTTGCCTCTTTTCAGGATGATCGCAAACATATTCCCACTGTTCTGATTGGGCCCATGAACCAGTGGGTGGGGCCGGATTCATCCTAAATGGTCACATGGGGAATTTAAATGACTCAGGCAAGTGGCACGTTTCATTTGTCATTCCCGTCACATTGTTATGTCACACTAGCAAACAATTTGATTGTTTAAAATGTGGTCGCCGTTCCCATTGTATTGCTGTTTTGGTGCAATTTCTTTGAGTAATACGGCTGTCTAATGGAGGAGTTACAGCTTCACTCAGTGCTCTGAGGAATGGCCAGCCAGGCGGTAGCCCTTGTTGATATTCTGTAGTTGTGCGTAATTAGGACGGCATGGTTGGCATAAGCTCAAGGGTTTAGGTGGGTGGGTGAATTCCGTGGGACGGACCACAGCATGTTCTGTGAATTTTAGGCAGCTTCAGACTGTTTGGTTGAAGGTTCAAGGTAGACCACGGAGAAATCAATGTCTTGTGTCCGGTAACTTTGGTTGGGCCGTCGTGTCAACATCGTCGTTGTATATCATGTGTTGCTCGTTTAGCAAGTTCTAAGTCATCGTGAATGAGGCCATTCAATAAAGCAAGCTGGAAAGTAAGATTCAAGATGAGTGGCTGGTGACTGAATGGAGCAGCTGTGCTTAACATCTGTTTTGAATTAAGCGCCACAAAACATGTCTGATTGTTCTGACGTTTGATAGAGATCACAGTTCTCTAATTCCTAATTATATGGGTTGACTGTACTCATGGAATTGTAACTATGCAATACACGAGAAAATAGCCTAATAAACATTGTTGCCTTATTGTTAACCGGGACATTGTTGTCCTACCATTGCCAATATCTAGCAGACTGGTGCAGAAATTGATTCAGAAGTAAAAGAAACTTCACTCTATAATGCTCAACATTGGTATTCCATGCAATAAAAGCTAAGTATATGGGAAGTAGACTATAAACTAATCATGACCCAAAGGTTCCAATTCAATTTAATTGTAGAGTTATTGTTATTTTGGAAGATGTCATGCATTTTGAGCTTCTTGTTATTCTAGTCAGTTTTTGTCTGTGCTGGTTTTATCAATGACTTGTGTTTCCAATGTGTCCCACATGTAAATGTGTGAAATACTTATGTAAATGTGAAATGTGAAATACTTATCCTTATTTAGAATCTCATCCAGTTGTGCAGTCATCTGCTGATAGGGGACATGGTGCCAATTTACTCGTTCACATATTGGACGATTGGATTTAGCTGTAACATAATGAATCTGACGACATAGCCCAGACTATTCATTTACAGTTGAAGATCGGCAAAATGAAAGTTCCTATCTCAATTACAGTTAAACAACTGAAGCTACGCTCTCCGCTAATCCATACTGCGATTTAGAGCGTTTTTTCAATTGATACTCTATGATGAACTTTAAATCGCCTGACACCCGTTGTTTGAAAAGGGAGAGCAAATCAGCAGTTTTGCTCAGATTATAGGAGAGAGAGAATGGAAGACTGAGAAGAGAGAGAGGGAAAGAGAGGGAGTGGGGAATATAAAAAAAATATCCTTCTGCAGAGAGAGGGAAAATTGTATCGACCCTCGTGCATTGTCTCGTTAATTTTGCCTTGAGGTGTGGATTCCTGCTGATCAATATCCTGGGACTGCATCTTTATTCTTCTGTGTAACCTATTACTGTCTGAGAAATGCAAAGCCACGCCGCAATTAGAGCTCTGAAGCACTAGGGAGGATCAATACAATAGATGTATGATTCGTTTGGGTGGGAAGCAATAAGTAGTCGAAGTCACAGTGCATCTTCTCCCAAGGCTAAAGGCTAATCTGCCTGAGAGCATGCCTCAGTCTTAGTCAATCGTCTCTGTCAACTGTGTTTCTGTTTTAACTATGGAGGTTAATAAGGAAAGAGCCCCAGCGCTTCTCTCTGTAGGACCAAGGGCACAGAGGGGCAACTGGGGTCTTTATCTGACTGATGATTTGCTACTCTGTCTCCGTGGGATTACATGCACGCTTTTGCATCAGCTATAGTTCAATGGATAATTTGGTTTGTGCATCCCGATGACCTCACTCAAACCAACTTTAACCAACATTAGGACCCCAAGGGTTGTTTTTCACAAAACTATATTAGTTTGATTCCCACTAGAATCACATTCTGTACATAAATTGCTGTTAATTGCTTAGAATACAACTAGATTGTCTAAACTGCTTCTAAAATACCTAATTTATTTTTTCATTAAACCAAATGTGACCCTCTGTGTATTTCCTTCCACACAGGCTTGTGCCTGGTGTCTGAGAAGTCTGTTCATATTCGTACTGTTGGTCAAAGGGCTTATGTACTGTATCTTAAACTGAGTTTTCTTATCGCTGATGACAACAGTGACATATTGCCCTGTCCTTTTCTGTCTGTCTTGTCTTTTCTTTCCAGTGTTTGCGAGCAAATAGAATGTCTATAAATAACTTGTCAAGTCCTGTAACAGGACTGAGATTATGTTTAGCACACCAAAATGATGAATCATGGGATGCTGGCTGGACGAGACAGCAGTAGTTTTTTCTGCGTTCGTAATATAATTTTCATCCAGATTAGTTTGACATTGACAGATTACATCATTTTAAGGAAAATGCAAACTGATGTTTTTTTACTGATGCAAATATAGTGTGTCTTCTAGAATGGTCGGATTTGTTGAGCGAATATTGGAGATGGACATTTATTCTAATGGGGTAGTTGCAAAGTTTCATAAAACCTTCTTGATAAGCAGATCAACTCATAGCAGAGCAGTGAACAAACTTTGGTGGGGGGTACATACACAATATACTAATTTTGATTAATGGGCAAATCACAGAATGTAAAACACTGACATTTAACAATTAAAATGACTGTGTACTGTAATTCTGCTTTATTATTCTTTTTCTCTCAAATTAGCTTTGCAAAAGCTTTCTAACTGCAGGGTTCTCCTATATTGGCACATGCCTGAAGAGCAGCTTGCCTCACTCGTGTTTCTAAATCTATTGCATTGACCTGATATGACAACGGACAATAAACCAACGTACTATTGTACATAGAGTAGGCCTACAGTGCTTCAGTATATAATTTGCCAGGTCGCCTTCATTCACTCTCTTTTAGAGTGCAGGTGACTCTTTGAAAAACACTGGTGTCTGACGGTCATTTGTCTATGGATTTCACTGTCACGTTTGAAAAGTTGCACCTCTCAGGTATTCACTGCAGCATGAAAAGCAATAAACAGGAGAGCTATCTCACTGTTAAAGTCCACTTACCTTCTGAAGGCTGGGTGCTCTATATGTAAATGAGAGTGCTGGGTAACAAGCACAGCACACCGTAGCGGCTGATTCTGCAGTTCTGGCTCTTTAGCTAGATGGAAACAAAATACTCAATGAAGTTGCTTCTTCTACTGTGTTCCTTCTCAGGATGCGAGGAAACTGTTAGCTTTTACATCCACTATTCAGACTACGGCATGCTGTTTCGTTTCTCTTTTATGTTTCTTCCTTTTGTTCTCTGCTCTGGTGTAAATGAGTTGAATCAAATGGCTTGTGCCAAGTTCGTGATGTCCTCAGAATCATTAGGGTGGTTGTGGGACGACGAGAACGTTGTGAGTACTGGAACTTTTATTCAAATAAGGCTTGTGTTGTACTCAACCTATCAGTCCAGACAGGAAGCAATGTTTTACCTGTCAACCTTTCACTTGCCTTAATGGTCCATGTGAGGAAAATGGACGAATTACATTGTAGGCTATGAAAAGTCATTGTAAGAATAGAGCTTAGAAGACATATTTATATCAATACTTGTTAGACTTCAACTGAGAGATCCAAGGTTGTCTGCTCCCATGTTTTTTTATGAAAAAAGTCAAACAAGAGACCACTTAAGAAAATAAATTAAGAATATAGGGTTAGGTACTAAATTAGCCATGACAGTATGGCTTGGGCTAATGAACATTACTGACCGGCTTAAGCCCGCCTGCCTGCCAGTCTTCACTCATTGTAGCTTCTCACTGTTGCTCGGGGCAACTAAACATCTTTGTTAGTCAGCCACAAAATTGGAAGTGAGGGTACCCAGCGGTCGCCAGGGACCTGTGAACGAATGTACATGAAAATGAATCACTCCTTTGCCAACATGCCTCCTGGTGTGCAAGGGTTTAATAAAGAATATTCCATGCAAACTATTATTTTTAATAGAATCTGTGGTTTTCTGAGTGACAAAGTACAGCTGGCGTCCATGTGCCTCACCCTATTTAATTTGCTCCCGCTTGTTTTCTCTCTCAACCATTTTCCAGTGGAGAACTACGAATAAGCCTTTTTTAGACTGATTTGAGATTTTATGGTAAAAAGATGAACATTTCGGAACTAAATTTTGTTTGAAAGAGAGCATCAGTCTGATTTGGGAGTTTTTCCAAATACTTTTAGGTAGCGGGAAAAATATGCCGTAGGTGATGAGATTCGTAAGAGCTTATTAAAAATATGTTTCTTTGAGGATGGGCTTGATTTCAAAGATAAACAACTAGAAAAATATGTTTTTTTTTATCATATAGTATTTAATAGTTAAAATAGTTTTCACAGGCAAATGCTTTCATCTATTTTGGTCTGATTTCAAAATAATTTCCCTGTTTTCTTCATATACGTTAACTATCATGGAAAGCTAATGATGTCCGATGTACCTTCACATAAGCATATCTGAATGGTAATTACACAAAAATGATATTTGGATATATGCTTGGTCAAAGAGTAACATGTAGCTAAACAACCATTTACTTGAACAAAAACTAGGCTTAAAACTGCACTGAATGTAATTTAAATAAACACAAGCCCTGAGTTTTAAAGGCAGTAGGTGCTTAAGTTAAAAAATGTCACGTCTGGAAAAATAATGCAATCTCTTCATTTGGGCATCTGACTAGTTTCTAAAAGGTCATCTGGTTCTAATTCCCCATCGGCCAAGGTGAAAGCTAAGAGGCGACTTGGGGATGCTGGCATTCTAGGCAGCGTTGCAAAGAAAAAGCCATATCTCAGACTGGCCAATACAAAGAAAAGAATATGATGGGTAAAAGAACACAGGCACTGGACAAAGGAAAAACTCTGCCTAGAAGGCCAGCATCCCGGAGTCGCCTCTTCAATGTTCTGCAGATACTATTTAATGAAGCTGCCAGTTGAGGACGTGTGAGGTGTCTGTTTCTCAAACTAGACACTAATGTATTTGTCCTCTTGCTCAGTTGTGCACCAGGATCTCCCACTCCACTTTCTATTCTGGTTAGAGACAGTTCACGCTGTTCTGTGAAGGGAGTACTACACATCGTTGTACGAGATCTTAATTTCTTGGCAATTTCTTGCATGGAATAGCCTTCTCAGAACAATAGACTGACGAGTTTCTGTAACGGCTGCCCCACGTGGGTCTGCGCGCTCGCTCCCTCTCCGGTGAGCCACATTGCCAGCGTACTTGTTTGGTTTCCTTCTTTTTTGCCTCACCTTTATACGCACTCGGTACCCTTGCACTTCACAGTTTCAGAAGAAAGTTTTGTTTCTGGCCATATTGAGCCAGTAATCGAACCCACAAATGCTGATGCTGAAGATACTGAACTAGTCTAAAGGCCACTTTTATAGCTTCTTTAATCAGCACAAGTTTTCAGCGGTGCTAACATACATCACAACAGGGTTTTCTAATAATCAGTTAGCCTTTTAAAATGATAAACTTGGATTAGCTAACAAAATGTGCCATTGGAACACAGGAGTGATGGTTGCTGATAATGGGCCTCTGTCTATGTAGATATTCCACTGAAAATTAGCGGTTTCCAGCCACAAGTGATTTACAACAAATTTCTGATCAGTTTGATGTTATTTTAAATGGACAAAGAATGTGCTTTTCATTCAAAAACAAGGAAATGACTAAGTGACCCCAAACTTTTGAATGTTAGTGTATGTCGTAAAATAGGTAGAAGTGTCTGTGTGTGTGTGTGTGTGTGTGTGTGTGTGTGTGTGTGAGAGCGATTCCAAAGCAATAAGTCCCTTGTCTGTCTAGCAGTGT
>JACXGI010007727.1:0-13779 GCA_016801175.1 Esox masquinongy
CTCCCCGTGTTGTCCCTGTCCTTGTCCATCTGGTCATGCTTCCGACCTGGACTAAGTTTAAATAGACTCTGGACTCAGCCCACGTGCACTTATTAATTATTACAATTTGTACTCTTAATATGTTCACCCGGCACAGCCAGAAGAGGACTGGTCACCCCTCTGAGCCTGGGTCCTCTCTAGGTTTCTTCCTAAATTTCGGGCCTTCTTAGGGAGTTTTTCCTAGCCACTGAAATTCAACACTACTGTTGTTTGCTCCTTGGGGTTTTAAGGCCGGGTGTTTTGTTAAAGCACTTTGTGACAACTGATGATGTAAAAAGGGCTTTATAAATAAATTTAATTGATTGATTGATTGATGTGCTGGACAAACTAGTCCGATCCACAACGGCTCCACCTCACAACCTACAGGACTTGAAGGATCTGTTGCTAATGTCTTGGTGCCAGATACCACAGGACACCTTCAGGAGTCTTGTAGAGTCCATGCCTCAGCAGGTCGGCGTCGCTGTTTTGGCATCACATGGTGATAATAATGTTTTGGCTCATCAGTGTATGTGTCTATTTAAAGTTCCACCCTTCTCAGTGCATGTCAGAGCAAAAACCACTGAAAGTTCCCAGGAGAAAGTGGGCTTCATTGTTGTGAAATGTAAGAAGGTTGGAAGCACCAAAACTCTTCCTAGAGCTGAATGTTAGGCCAAATTAAGTAACCAGGCAAGAAGGGTGGTGACCAAGAAACCAAACACCACTTAAACATCTTCAGAGTTTCTCTGCAGGGATGAGAGAACCTGCCAGAAGGACAACCATTTCTGCAGCACTCCATCAATCAGGTCTTAGTGGTAGAGTGGCAAGATTCAAACCACTCCTGAGTAAAATGCATATGGCATACTGGCTGAAGGACATGAGTAAAAAGATTATCTGGTCTGATGAGAAACATCTCAAACAAATTTTAGCCAGGAGATTTGGTACCACTCATTTACCATCCTTACGGTCAAGCATGCTGATGGGAGCATTATCCTACTGGGATGCTTCTCAGGAGCAGGGATTAGGAGATCGGTCAGGTCAGACAGAAAAATGAACAAAGCACAATACAGTGTTATTTTAAGAAAACCTTTTTTTGTCATTTCAGGAAGCCAGACTAGTGAAGATTTTTCATTCAGCATGACAAAAACCAAAAGCACAGCCAAGACAACGCTATAGTGGCTTCGGGAAACGTCTGTGAATGTCCTTGAGAATGATTTTTTGATGCAAGGAACAAATTCAAAACACAGAATGGTAAGTAGAGTTCATATAGATTAGGCCTATACACATTCCTTTGTTTAGGAGAAATGTCATTCACCAAGCTTTTAAGGGTTTTTACAAAATTCACTTTTCTGTCAGTTTCTGACCTTCCTCAACTAAAAGTTAACTAGTTGCTCCTTTAGTTGCTGTCAAAGCAATATGTACCACAGCTTTCAGGGAATTAACATTAACCAGTTTATAATCGTGTTTCAAATCATTACTGAGAGCAAATGCCACCAAAAGAGAAGATATCTAATTCTGCAACGCAAAACATCAAATTATGGTTTTCAGTCTTTTAGTCGTCACTGGCAATGTCTGCACAGCACTTGAAGTGGCCTACAGTTACAAAACACTATATTGTAGTTTAATTTTTCTGTCTGTCTCAATTTTATTCATTATCAGGTACGACAGTTTTACTTATTTGTTATTTGTGTCATGTATTAAAATTTTTGCCTACCCGTCTCTAAGAAGAGGTCTGTCTACTGAATTGCTCTACTAGCCAGTTCCTGCAGTGGCAATAATGTGAACAACCATGCCCCAGTGTACGTATCCCTTTACAGTCCAGACCTCTTTATAGACAGTAGCTATACACTGGAATTAACATAAAGGTGATCGTATTATAATGTAAATTAATGGGGGCTGCTTGTCATTAGGATTAAGGCTATCAAATTGCTTGAGACATGGACCACGGCACCGCTCCACTCATATTTTAATTGTGACAGGAATGGTTGCGTCCATTTCAGACTGGCGCGCAATATAATGTGCGCGCCCTCAACAGCAGCGTTCTGTAAAAACCTTGTCTTCTGAGAGACTCCTCCGTTATTATACGTACTGAGTGAGTGGGAAGGGGAAGGCTATATTTTCAATGAGCAAAACATTGTCTGTCAAACGTCACATGGGGCCGAGAACGATGGCTTCCTGAAATGCTTTTCATCGACGTTGATTTATTTTGTTATTCACTACGGTAGAATTGGGATTTTAATTCATTTCTGTGTCGATTTTTTATTTCTACCGCAATGATAAGCAAAGTAAAAAATGCGATGTCCACGCTGGTGGGTGGAATGATGCCCCACGGTCATCATCAGCATCACGGATCCGGGAACGTTCACCACCAGAATTGTCACCAGGATGGTCTGCCTCCGCGGTTCCCATACGGTCGACCCGAGTTTTTGGATCTTACACCGGAGCTTCTTCAATACTCGACAGAACATGCATCCCGGCCGGTGCTGACGTTGAGGAGGGACAGCAGGCTTCCCTGGAGGACGGGATATGCAGAGTGAGTGGTTTTTCGAAATGTCATTCAGAATGAAATCATCCTGAACATTAAAATCCAACTATCGTATTGAATTTTGTAGGTTTTGGACAAATTTCACAGTTGACAAACCGATTCGTTTTCAGTTGAAGACGTATAGCGGTCTATGCAATGGCGAAGTTGGCCTCCGTATTGCTATTACAATCACCAAATAGCAGCCTTCTGCTCTAGCCGATGGTGCTATCAGCTAGCCTCTTGTGTGGTTACTTTTTGATAACAGTGCGATGTCCTATTACTTGACTAGCATTGCAAAAATAACCTGTTACATATGTTGCATTTGAGTTGTTTATTAGATCTGGTTTTATTTTATCTCGTATCACAACATGTACAAGAAAACACAAAACATTAAAATAGGCTTGGAGTACTGTGGTTGATGTCTCCGGTAGTCTACTGTACTATCACTACTTGAACAAATCTTATTGATATATTATCAGCATTTTCTTTGCAGATTGGACACAAATGAATAGGCTAATGTGACTGAATACTATTCTGTTGAAAGTTAGCATTTTATGAGGTAGGGATAGACTACCTCTAGACTCTTTACTGCTACTTGACCTTGTCTAAATACTTCTGGTATTTTTCATTAAGAAGTCCAAGTTACACTTTGAAATGTCTCATTTCATTCTGACTTACTTGTTTTATATTAAAGCAAAGGCATGCATGTAGTTAAAGAGAGGTAAGTTGGGAGCTCTAAACATTCCTACATGTCAAACAAAAAAATATCAAATATCAAGTCAACAACTTGTACAAAGGTTAGTTTATCTCTGACCATGCAAAGTGCAGTTAACACAGAGGACTTGTGTGGATGTTTCTGAAATGTAGCTTCCTCTTCATAAAACTGAAGCAAAGGATTATAGTATCTCAAGTCTGGTAAAGCCTCTAGCTATGTTGCCTAGGCATTTATTGTACTCCATATAAATATGTGTATATCCATGTATGTTTTTTTCTCAGGAAGACAACATATGATGTTGAACACCTTGTCTACTACAGGACAGATGTAGCCCCTGTTTCCACCTACAAAAGCATAGAACATTTAATACAAATCATATCACCTCCAAAGTCCTTTCTTGCACTAGCCAATTGGTAGAATGTGCTGCTTGGTTGATTTGTGTGTGTGTGTGTGTGTGTGTGGGGGGGGGGGTCGGCATCCTTCCATGGCATCTCTCAGAGGGGGAGTCAGTTGAGGCTGACTGGGGGATTCACACGTCCCCAGACCTGGGTGGGCTGTACCATTGTGTGAAACCCACCCCCAGCCGTCTCCTCAAAAAGCGCTGAGTCATCTGAGGGGACGGACGTACAGACAGACAGCCAGACGTGCAGACAGACAAACAGACTGTCAGGGGGTTGCAGTGAAGCGAAGACGACGCAGGGATTTTACAATTGCAGGCATGGAGAAAGAAAACATTCTTCCTTCCGAACGCCAGCAAAGATCGAGAATGAATGTAAATGCGTCGCACAATTAGGAAAGGGTTATACCCAGCTTTCGGGATTATTGTACACTGTCCCAAAACAAATGTTTTATTTCTTTACACAGAATATCCTTTATATTATTAACATTTTGCATACTGCAGACTTCTGTACTTTAAGTATTGCCTATAGCCTTTTTCACAATGGCTTATTATTTAGTTTTTTTCTGTACTGATGAGGATGTCTAAATCCATCTCCTCCACTGTTTTCTATATATAAACCAGTGGTTAAGAGTGGAGACATCAAAGACGAGACAGCAGAGATAAATTCTTTACTCTTCAGTTGGAGAAGGTCTGTTCAATGGGTGTACATCCAGATTCTGTGAACCTATTTGGTCCCATTTTGATATCGCTGGGACTCACCAGTCCAGGTCACATTATGGTTCTGTTGATTTCCATGCATTAATGACCTTTCCGGCAGTGTCCACAGGACAGCAGTGTCCATTTTACATTGGAGACTAAAGAACCATCTCTTCAGAGTTCAGGATAAAAGCATCCAGGCCTCGAGCTTCAAAACACTGGAAAGAGTCGCTCCCCT
The DNA here is from genome assembly GCA_016801175.1 of Esox masquinongy. Taxonomy (NCBI): domain Eukaryota; kingdom Metazoa; phylum Chordata; class Actinopteri; order Esociformes; family Esocidae; genus Esox; species Esox masquinongy. The sequence continues at coordinate 4,589 of JACXGI010007727.1, forward strand.
TCCTTCTTCCGTCTGTTTCAGCTTCCAGCGCTTTCTTTATACATAGATCACTTATGGGGAGGCATTCAACCGTGCAATATAATGTACAGTGGATGGTTGCACTATTTCTATTGCGTTTACCTTTAACCTTCACTGTTACTCTACTGTGGTACTGTGTTTTTTGGCTTTGACTTAGGCTTGTGTTATGCAATTGTTCATGCGGCTTCATTTATATTCCCTTATCCCTGGATAAGAGTGTTTGCTAAAGAATGAGAATAGTGCAGTGTCGATGTAATCTCATTTGGGTGTCAGCTTCCACTCAGACAGATCGTTCACAGATTCTCTGAGTGAGTTTGGGTGAGATGTGAAGCAGCATTTCAGGTCATGGCCCTTTTCTGAATTGCATACTGCTCATGTACTCTCTCATCTTCTTCTCAAACCTGTAGGATGAGAAAGTATTTTTTCTAATACTAACTGTAAATGACTCAACTGGAGTCAAACATCCATATAAGCACCTTCAGCTGCCCCTCCTGTAGCCAAGCTTGGTTATAGTTAAGTGTCAAGGTTCCCTTGGCTAACATGATCCAGAGAGGCTGGTTTTCTCTGGTGTAACCAAGTAGGTTGATCTTCAAAGTGAGCCAATGAGTCGGAGAAAATGTACAGTACTAGTCAAAAGTTTGGACACCTACTCATTCAAGGGGTTTTCTTTATTTTTACTATTTTCCACTTTGTAGAATAATAGTGAAGACATAAAAACAATGAAATAACACCTGTGGAATCATGTATTAACCCAAAACTGAAATGGGAATATTTTTTTATTTTAGATGTAGCCACCCTTGATGAACACTTTGCTTACTCTTCGCATTCTCTCAACCAGCTTCATAGGGTAGTCATCTGGAATGCATTTCCAACAGTCTTGAAGGAGTTCCCACATATGTTGACTATGTTGGCTGCTTTTCCTTCACTCTGGGGTCCAACTCATCCCAAACCATATCAATTCGGTTGAGGTCAGGTGATTGTGGAGGCAAGGTCATCTGTTGCAGCACTCTGTCACTCGCCTTTTTGATCAAATTGCCCTTACAGAGCATGGAGGTGTGTTTTGGAGAATGCAAATTGTGTACAAAGCTGTCATCAAGGCAAAGGGTGGCTTCTTTGAAGAATCTAAAATTGAAAGTACTTTTTGGTTACTACATGAATCCATCTGTGTTATTTCATAGTTTTGATGTCTTCAATTTTATTATACTTAGTAACTATGTGGATAATAGAAAAAATATGGATCAGACTTGTTGGTCCAGCATATCCCACAGATGCTCAATCGTATTGAGATCTGGGGAGTTTGGAGGCCTGGGCAACACCTTGAATTCTTCACCATGTTCCTCAAACCATTCCTGAACAATGTGTGCAGTGTGGCAGGGTGCATTATCCTGCTAAAAGAGGCCACTGCCATCAGGGAATACCGTTGGCATGAAGGGGTGTACCTGGTCTGCAACGAAGTTTGGGTAGGTGGCAGGTGTCAAATTGACATCCACATGAATGCCCGGACCCAGGGTTTCCCAGCAGAACATTGCCCAGAGCATCGTACTCCCTCCACCGGCTTGTCGTCTTCCCACAGTGCATCCTGGTGCCATCACTTCCCCAGGTAAACAGTGCACACGTACAGGGCCGTCCACATGATGTGAAAGTAAACGGGACTCATCGGTCCAGACGACCTTCTTCCACTGCTCCAAGGTCCAGTTCCAACTCTTGCTTGCCCATTGTAGATGCTTTTGACTGTGGACAGGGGTCATCATGGGCCCTCTGACCGGTCTGTGGCTACACAGCTCCATACGCAGCAGGGTGCGATGCACTGTGTGTTGTTGTCACGTATTCCTCCTGTAACCATCATTACAATGTTCTGTGACCTGTGCCACAGTAGACCTTCTGTCGGTTTGGACCAGACAGAATAGCCATCGTTGACCTTCGACGAGCCTTGGGTGCCGGTTTATGGTTTGTCCCTCCTCGGATCCCTGTCGGTAGGTACTCCCCACTGCTGACCGGGAGCACTCCACAAGCCTTGCCATTTCAGAGATGTTCTGATCCAGTCGTCTGGTCATAACAATTTGGCCCTTGTCAATGTCACTCAGGTCTTTACTCCTGCCCATTTCTCCTGCATCCAACGTGTTGACTATGAAAACTGATTGTTCGCTTACCATATAGTCTACCCAGACCTTGACATGTGCCCTTGTTAGGACATGATCAATGTTATTCGCTTCACCTATAAGTGGTCATAATGTTTTGGCTCATCAGTGTATGTAACAACTTAGATATATTAAAATATAACGATAGGATATTTAGCAATCAAATATTAGCAGTGAATTTTAGAAACATCCCATGTGACTAGCTCAAACTCTTAATGTTTTTTGCAATGAGTGCAAATATTGCATTCAAAATACCACAGTATATTGCATTAAGTACACGTATTCTACAGTTTCAAAACAGAAATCTTGTTTAGTACTTTTACATTTTTGTGGACTATAATATTATTTTGGGTAAATGGAACTGAAAATAATACCATTGATACAAAAATACCCAGGTGTAAGGGTGCACCACCCAAGCCTATTTGATGGCACCCATGGCAAACCAGACAGTTAGCAATGTTTTTTGAGACTTGGAACAATTTGGTGCTGTTATTCTGCATACTGAGTGAATATTTTCAAATTGGGAGCAATATTGTTCTGTAGTGGATCACATAGCTCATTGACGCACAAACACTTCCTCAAAGCAGTTGCCTAATAAACGGTTTGCCAACAAGATCAGTTGTGTTATATGCTGTGAAAGCGTTTTGGGGGGAATAGAGTCACAGAGTCACTGTAGAGGAATTCAAAGGATGACTCTGTAACCTCTTTCAAAGTGGCATACTGGATCTCAGAAGCCTTTTGATTTATGCTTGCAGCAGCAGTCCATCTCAGTTAGCTTGGCATCAGTTATCTCTAACTAGACACTACCTTCCATTACATTGCACTTTAAAAGCCTTTAGTCAAATTATATTAGATACACAACATACACTTGCTAAAAACAAAGGCCATTGATCGTGCTTAATGATATGCTCGGAATACTGCCTAAAAGGAATTCAGAATCTAAATGCGCTTACTTAACTTTTATTCCTGTTGGGAACACAAGTACAAGGTTTGCACTATACTTTTCATTTTTTACCCTTCCACTGTTTACTTGGCACTGTGATCAGTTGTGTTCAATCATTATATTGCTGTAATATGGTCATGCAGGTCCTGCTCTACAATGACGTACACACAGCATCAGGCTTGAGAAACTGACAGGAAACCACAGCTAGCTCTGACGGGGTGATGGGTCTCTTTTGGGTCTTTTTTGAAGTCCTTGGAATTGACCATGCAAGCTCCTGAAGGGTTATTCGGACCCCTTAAAAGAAAAGCGACTGTTTTCTCTTTTGTGGTTTATGAGATGTTTTTTTTGAGATGGTGGGAAACGTGAAGCAGTGGTTAGGTCAATTGTAAACATAGTGCTCAAATATGTAGGCGAAGTTGTATTGAGGGAATTCATTTTATAAAAAATGGAATACAAAATGGTGTAGTAAGTGTTCATTAGAAAATGGCTTGTCTGATTCTACTCTTTCGGTTCTTCAAAAAAAAAAGCTACTAATGAGGAAGTCAGTAGACCTCAAGGCTTCCTCTTTTACATGTCCTCTACATGAATTAACAAGATTCAAACACAGATGTGCCATTTATTCAAACAGACAGCGTTTTTCAGTCACATGTTGACAATGACTGAAGCTGTATTTTTAACAGGAAAAATATGTCAGAGTAGAACTAAATCATCATGGAAAGATTGTAATCAATGTACTTGTAGCAATACAGTACATCACATGAAAGTGTTATGATGAAATCGACAAGTAAATACTGCATTATGTGACTCATGCTAAGTCAATGCCATGAATTTGCCCAGGAGATAGGTAAACCATCCGTACGAAGGAACACAGCATTAATGCCAACTCGGACAAAGGACTTGGCTGACGCAAAAACCAGCTTTTGCATCCAGCTGAGAAAAAAAGAGAAGGAAAGAGAGAGGCCTCTCTACCTAAACCCAAAATAGGATATTGACAATCCGGTTGCAGATGTGTTGTAAAAGTGTTCAATCTTACAACACAACCCCAGCCTGGCCTCAGAGTTGGCGTGATCACCATGACTTATAATTTGTGTGTGTGTGTCATCAGGACTAATGCAGTCACAGCTTCACGGTGCCAGCTTACAGCTTTCAACTGATTACAAACAGGATTACTTTTTTATAATCCAGAATCGGGCCGCCATGTCTGTGTCTGACTCATATTAAAACACACTGATATTAGAAAAGCAAACCTAAGGGGGTGGATTTAACCTCAGCAATACCTTAGAGCAACAACACATTTCTTTTGAATGTCTTTGAAAGGACCTGGACGTTCCTTTTCAGGGAACAGGTTTGCTGAGCCTGGATCATTACGGTTGGTTTAGTGTGATGCCTTCGCGAAAACCTCAAATTCGTTTTCTTGACAGCTGCTCACTCAAATAACACTCATCCTAATAACAGAGAGATTGCTATTGTGCGTGATGATCCAGATTGCAGACGTTCACATTTAAGTGATTTGACAGGCACTCTTATCCAGAGGACCTGACAGTGGTGAGGGAATACATGTTCCCACTGCCCGCCTGCCCACCCCTTACACAGGACCTGACAGTGGTGAGGGAATACATGTTCCCACTGCCCGCCTGCCCACCCCTTACACAGGACCTGACAGTGGTGAGGGAATACATGTTCCCACTGCCCGCCTGCCCACCCCTTACACAGGACCTGACAGTGGTGAGGGAATACATGTTCCCACTGTTTAGGCGTCACTCATCCGGTGTCTGGGCACTGGGCACCTCTGCGTATAATAGCGTGGCCTGCCGCTGCTCCCCAGTCCACACTACCCATACTGCATCAGTTTCTCCCAACCTACGGTACTTGGAGCCCTGATGTTACTTGGCCTATAAATGTGTGTGTGTGTGTGGGGGGGGCGTTCTTTAGAAGACTTGCGACGTCATGGGCTTACTGACAAAATTTACTCGAGTGTGTACTTCACAGGGTACTCGGGAAAGAGCAAAATTTGCCTGTCGGTCTTTAGAAGACTTGCGACGTCATGGGCTTACTGACAAAATTTACTCGAGTGTGTACTTCACAGGGTACTCGGGAAAGAGCAAAATTTGCCTGTCGGTCTTTAGAAGACTTGCGACGTCATGGGCTTACTGACAAAATTTACTCGAGTGTGTACTTCACAGGGTACTCGGGAAAGAGCAAAATTTGCCTGTCGGTGCTGTAACCGAAAAAAGGTCAGGAATCACTTTTGTGTCAGTAATCCTCTGTAATAATATTTCCAGGGAGACTTCTTTAAGGATAACAGATCAAACTGTGAAATTGATTTTTTTTTTTTCATCTGTGCAATCCATCTCACAGCCGTTTTTCTAGATAACCGCGATTGAATCGGAAAGTGTTGTGTAACAGAGTGGCTTGGCCATGTTGGAACCTCGCGGCGAAGCATTGGAGAGTCGTCGTTTCCCCGCTCTGACTGGACAATGGGAGTGAAACCTTCCGACAGCCCATCTCCTTAATTACTGAGCTTAAGATGAATAGCTTTGATGTAGTGTAATGTGATGTAATGTGTGGTGTAACGCGTGACTTTTTCATTTCAGTGTGAACACTGCGGTTAACTGAGTTGAACTGGGACAGCTGCCAAACTGCCTATTGTTGCGAAATAATCTTAAGTGGTTCTAAATTGTTTCATATACGTGCTAATACAGTAGTTGGTATGAAATGAACAAAGATAATGTTAAACATGTAAGAGGTAAAAAGCATTGCTCTTCCACTCAGATACAGCCTTTCTTCTCCCTCAGACTGTAAATGAACAGTTCACTAGCCCACTTATCATCAGTCCACTGAGATTGTTGAAATATGAAGTCTTGCTGCATAAAGCTATTATTGTTAAGCATGGGGCAGCAATGAAAACTTAATCCATTCCCTTAGTTCAGTCCCTCAGCTTAGCATCCCTACGCTCTGCTCTCAAGTTTTTGCACGAATCGTGACATTAACTATCTCTTACTGTCCGCCACGGCACTGTCATCAGGGATTTATCTGAGACACGCAACTTGATTACGCGTTTTTTGTCTTTTTTCATGGCCGGTACCTGAACTTGGGGTTGCGTATGTGTTTTGACGTTGATTTTTGGTGACATCTTTTGATTTCCCACAGGACCATCAATGCTGGAAAGAGCATGCTGAACGAGGACCAAGCGTCCTGTGAGCTGCTCTACGTGAAGAAGCTGAGTGAGAAAAAGCAGCGCAACTCCACGCTGCTGGAAGACAACGGGGTGAGAGTATAATCATCTGTTATACAGGGGCTCCTGAAAGTGTTTCCCCCCCTTGGGCTTTTCCACATTTCATCGTGTTACAACGTTAAATCAAAATGGATATGATTAGGAAACTGATCAGCACAAAAAAGTCCACAGTGTTTAGGTGAAAAATTAAATGTACAAATTGTTCTAAATTGAATTAGACGTGCAAAACAGAAAATTATTGATTGGGCATGTCGATCTGTTCTTGTCGTTACAATAACAGAAGAAAAACACTGGCCAGGCTCATTAACGCATTCTCTGGCACCCGCAATATGAAAAAGCAAGCGAGCAAATGCATTTGCTGGTCCAACATTTATTTTGTTTGGGACTCCTGCCCTCGCCGGTACAGTGGCCCATTGCTGACACACCAAACTGCAGCTAGGCCTCCAATCCAAACTTTGAAGCATCGGACGTCATCCGGTGGCCGGGGATTAGTTTTTTCTCTTCCGTTTTTTCCTGACAAAAGCAAAGACAATTTAATTAAGACCGTGGCCGCGGCGCGCTGCTGTATTTAGAAACAGCTTTCCTTGGGCCCCTAGAGAAGCCAACCGCTGCACGACGCCAAACCCCCTCGCCCGGTCCGAGAACGTCCCGGTAATCTGTCAAATAAGCAGCACGGTATTGTACAAGGGTCTAGGCCAAGTCGGGTCAATCCCTCCTGCCGTCTGGTCTCCCCCTCCGCTCACCCCCCTTCCTCGTCCCTTGTCCTCAGTGCTCACCCCCTATCCCGTCCCGTAAATTAATTGCGCTGTCTTCACGCGCGCCCCCACCTCGACAACAGTTCAGCCAGAGGTGAACAGATGCCTTTGAGCGCTATACGTCCTGTCGATTGGGCTTTTACATATTTCTTGACGGGACACCATTAACCTACGCCCAAACTCTGGAGAGGACCGTATAGGTGAGATTCGCCGGTTTTGAGGAAATCTTTTTAGCGGGATTAGCCGGCATGATGAAATCCCATGTAAGTGAATGAAATTGAATGGAATATTCACTGTGTCTTAATCCAACTTTAGGATGTCTCTCAGTGGTAGACCGACTGCTGGCACAGAGTACATAAAGTGACGGTGTCTTAAAGTAAGACTCACTACTGTCCATTCTCTGAGAGAAATGTCCACGCTGGTACTATCTGTTGATTCTCATCGAAACCCAATCTTATGGGAGAAACCCGTCGGAGTGATGCGCGTGGCTCTGAATCCCTGGGCAGCGTTACAACTGCCATTTTATTTCTCTCCCTTATTCCTTAGCCGAAATGTATTGGTATGTTCAAATTCAGGTTTTTGGCCGATATTCCTTCATTACCTCAACCGTTTTTTCAGGATGGCACTGGGATCCCTCTGCAGTACTGGGGGGTGTTCGACGGTCACGCTGGCTCGGGGTGCGCCATTATGGCGTCCAAACTCCTCCATCGCCTTATCAGGGATAGACTTGGGGATATCGCCCATCTGCTGGAGAACCCGTCCACAGCGCCCCCTATCTGCCTGGCCAAAAACGGCAGCCCATACCAGGCGGAGGGTAAGAAGGGGGCGAACGCCATCCAGGACCCCGCGGAGCCTGACGCCATCACGGACCCATCGATCCGTTTCCACACGGAGAAGGCTGTCAGCCTGGAGAGTCTGATTGTGGGTATCATCGAGAACTCGTTCAAACAGATGGTGAGAGGCTTTGATAACAGGAGGTCAACTCTGTGAATTGTGTTGTAGTTGTCGCCTCAGGATGCTGGAGGTTTGGGCTGGGTGGGTCCAGCAGTCGAAGCCACTCAAAATGCTGCGGCGTGGGTTCAAATCCGGGTTACTCCTCTTTTAGCAAAAACTTTCTCCTCTATCTTACCCCACTGTCTCTGTACAATTCATTAAATATATATATATACAGTATGTATATTGTATAGGTCTTTAAGGGTGTCTGAGAACCTACTCGTTGCCCACTAATAAAAAAAGTGCCTTTTCACTTTGGTGTTTTTTAAAGATTTTTTTTCTCAGTTTAAATGTAAGTTATTGTTTTATTGGACACTAAAGTGGTGAAAGACTGATGAGGGGTTTTTTCGCTGAAAGAGTGGTCTGGATTCCTACCTGTGTTTCATCAGCAAAATTAGTTGCATCTTTCCACCAGATATAAGCTGATAATGACAATTTTAATCAGTTTTTTAACAAAAGTACATGTCTTATGTTTCAATTTCCATTTTCTTTCATAAAATTTGGGATTAAAGTTTACTTTTAAAGACAACCCATGAGAGGAGCTATACCTGAGAAGATGCTGTGATTTTAGACTACTGTCTGTTGATAATTTGTAAAACCATCAGTGAAATGTTGTGAAGCTGTCAACATAAACACTACAACTAACCCATATAGCGGTGGCAATTTGCCAAATTAAAACTTGTAGGTTAACATTAACAACGTACATTATTTCACATCCCAGAAACGTAAATGCTTAGCGAGCTTTCAGGTTTTTAGGCTTTTCAAGTTTCCCTGAGCTTTCAGTAAGTCTCCATCAGTCTCATCAGTCTGAGTTTGATCTGAGATATCTGGCTAAAAATTCACTTAGGTATATCACTAACATTTGCTACTTAGATATGTTATCTTGCGAGAAAGAGAGCAAAGGTTTTCAACAGCAAAGTTATTATCGAAGTCATTGCCAGTGATCAATAGAAACAGCTGATCCACGATTACTTAATTCCAGCGTATAAAACACAAGCCGTGGTGGGGACAACACAGACTCAGACTTTGATAATAACTGTATCACGTAACCAATATAATATACAAGGGATTTGCTTCTATACTAAGAGAAATTGAAAACTCAAAGAAGT
>JACXGI010007727.1:13879-36238 GCA_016801175.1 Esox masquinongy
TTTGAGAAGAACGCTTAATGAACCACTCATCAACCAGTGGTACTTCTTTGAGAAGAACGTTTAATGAACCACTCATCAACCAGTGGTACTTCTTTGAGAAGAACGCTTAATGAACCACTCATCAACCAGTGGTACTTCTTTGAGAAGAACGCTTAATGAACCACTCATCAACCAGTGGTACTTCTTTGAGAAGAACGCTTAATGAACCACTCATCAACCAGTGGTACTTCTTTGAGAAGAACACTTAATGAACCACTCATCAACCAGTGGTACTTCTTTGAGAAGAACGCTAACTCATGCAGAGAGGAGGACGTCACATGCTCCAATTCCACTTTCCTTTTACTAAAGGGGTGGAAGGCACTGTCTTTCCATTTGCTCACAAAAATGTATGACCATTCTGATTCATTAGATATGGGACAGCTGTGTCATGCTATGAGGTGTGTTTACACACATCTCCCTGAGCCCTGTTGAACAATTAACCATGCAAGTTCTGCAAAAGTCGCTCTCTTATTTTTATGAATTTCTCGTGCTGGAAATGCTCTAGAACAGTGCTTCTCGACCCTGCTCCTGGACGCCCCCTTGCCCTGAATGTTTTAGATCTCTCCCTGCCCTAACATATCTGATGTAGCTCATGAAGGACTTGATAATGAGCTGATCGTTTGAATCAGGTGTGAGATCTAAAACAATCACGTGTGAGATCTAAAACATCCAGGGCAGGGGGGCGCCCAGGAGCAGGGTTGAGAAACACTGGACTAGAACCTGATTTATGTTACGATGAACAGGTGTAGTGTACTCAATGTTTTTTATGTATGTGAGGAAAATCGTAGCCTACGTACACGTTTTCCGAAAAATGCTATTCTGGTTAGACACAGTTTGCACTGTTCTGTGAAGGTAGTAGTACACAACGTTGTACGAGATCTTCAGTTTCTTGGCAATTTCTCGCATGGAATCACCCTCATTTCTCAGAACAAGAATAGACTAACGAGTTTCAGAGGAAAGTTATTTGTTTCTGGCCATATTGAGCCTGTAATCAAACCCACAATTGCTGATGCTTCACATACTCAACAAGAAGGCCAGTTTTATTGTTTCTTTAATCAGCACAACAGTTATCAGCTGTGCTAACATAATTGCAAAAAGGTTTTCTAATGATCAGTTAGCCTTTTAAAATTATAAAGTTGGATTAGCAAACACAACGTGCCATTGGAACACAGGACAGGACAGGTTGCTGATAATGGGCCTCTGTACACCTATGTAGATATTCAATTGAAAAATCTGATGTTTCCAGCTACAGTAGTCATTTACAAAATTAAAAGTGTCTACCTTATATTTTTGATCAATCGGATAATATTTAAATGGAGAATAAATTTGCTTTTCTTTCAAAAACAAGGACATTTGTAAGTGACCCCAAACTTTTGAACGGTAGTATATGTGTAAGTGCGCACTTGTAGATGTGCACATCAACGATAGAAAGCAAAGATGAGCCTATTTCCACTGATATATAAAAGTAAAAATATGATTTTGGGTCAAGTGACTGATTTTGGTCAAGCAGGTCAGTACATTCATCGGAGTAAGGGGCTTAGACTGCTTGGCTACAAATACAGTCTTTCGTGTTCAGCAAAATCTTTTATTGGAGCTGCTGGTGTTCTTCTATAACCCGATGACTGGATAACCTTCTGCTCCCTTTTGATTACAGGATGAACTGATAGAGAAAGAGAAGGTGTCCTATGCCATCTCTGGTGGATGTTGTGCCTTAGCGGCCATCCATTTGATGGGCAAGCTCTACGTCGCCAACGCCGGAGACAGCAGGTAGGTCAGCTGCAGCTCAAGCCCTAACGGCGGCAGAATTTATGAATGCACTCACAACTGATATGTTTAACAACCGAAACCAGGTGTTAATGGACGTTACACAGCATGATGTCATTAGTCATTGGTTTGTAGAAGCTTTTCTCTTTGTTCATGTTCAAATTTGTCTAACACGGCGGTTCTTGTGACCTCTGCTGGCGACTGTTTGTACTGCAACATCGTCCACCAAGTACTGTAAGCTCCTAGTACAACTTGCCAGTAGGGCCTTATAGATGTAGGATCAGTAAACTGTTTGCAAATTTTACCGTCAGCCATTAGGGTGGGACAGATCTTGACTGAGCCGAGGTCACTGTCCAGAGGCAGTAATCATCCTGTAACATAATATCCCTAGACTTAATGCAGGGATGACCTTCTTAGCCCCACATAGTCGGTCCTCTGTATCCTCCTAATATGGGGTCACATTATGGCTTTGTGCCTGTACATTTACAAGTTAGTAATTTAACCAAAGCCGTTATCCAGAGCAACCTTCAGGGGTTATAAGGCTTAGCCGTTTTTCTTAAGGACACAACATCAGATTTTTCTCCTTGCCAGCTCACCCAATCATGAAATTTGGTACATACTGTAAAGTAGGTCACTCAAATCAATCAAACAGATTTTATAAACCCTTTTTACATAAACCACCCTTTGGGTGCCATGACGACAGGCCAGGAATACCGTGAAGAATCTCTGCTCATTATAACGATTCATTGGCTTTTTGTTAAAAGAATGTGTTAACTAACTTGAATATTTGTAAAAATTCTTAATTTTGAATGATTTGGAATAAAACTTGCACATTCAGTACAGTAGGCCTATATCAATATTAAACCGGTGTCTGAAAAATGTTTTGTTTAGTCTTTATACTTGAAAAAAATATTATTATGAAAGGGTTACCATGGTGTAGAAAAGTTTGGGAAACACTGGTCTACGTAGCAGTCAACATTTCCATTATGTTTCTGGGTGACATCACTAAGAGACAGTAAAAATAGTGAAAATGCTCTCCTCACAAATCATTCCATCCTTTTATGCTGCCCATTATGGATTTTCTGCCTCATAAAAGTCTGTGAAAACCATTTACCCCTACTCCTCGGGCACCAAATTCAGGATCTGCACATATCTTCCTACCTTACATCTATGGACGAAATTACTAATCTGAATTTTTTCAGATTGTTAACTAAAAAACATTTAAATGGGTGTATTCTGGTGCATGAATACATTTACTGTAAATCAGTCAAGGATATTTGTGTTGTAACCAAGTTTGGTTCACATGTTGCATACTCAGTCATGACTACATGTCTTTAAAGAGGAATAACGAAAAATATCTAAAATTTGTTCCGCTTGTGACAGAACATAAATTGTAGTAATTTCGCAGACGCTTATCCAGAGCGACTTACAGTAAGTGCATATGTTTTAAAAGAGCTAGGTGAAACAGTTACACAGTTTAGTAGTGAGTGCATTGTAATTAATAAATTAGTTATCAACAAAGGTAAGTGCTGGAAAGACCATACAAATAAAAAAGATAACACATAGCATTTTTACAAAAGACCACAGACAAAGGTGGTGGCAGTGGAAGTTTTTAGGTAATCTGTGAAAAGGTGAGTTTTCTGATGTTTTTTTTTTAAACTGCTATCCTAGCCTCCCATTGAAACTGGTTCCACTACTGAGGTACTTTTTGCTGTGACAGAACAAGAATTTTTCACATAGGTAATGTTATTTATTTTATTTTTTTACAAAGTTCTGTCAAATCGCTTAAGTGAGGGGAGAGCAATGTAAACCTCTGACACTGCAGTCGCTGCTTTGACCCTGTTCTCCCTGAGTGAGAGAGTTTCTGCACAGAGACAGTCCAACAATTCAAGCGATTTAGGAACTTATTCATAACTCCCCTTTAATATGTCAGGATTTGTTTGACTCAGAGTAACAACATCTGGCCTACACACTCTCAGACATTTGATTCCTTCGAACCCACATAATATCTCAGTCCCCAATGGCAGATTTTGCTTTAACTTTGGCGAGTAATATGTTATCAGAGTGGTTCCGGAATGTTCAAAATGTGACTGATTGGTCCAGGTGGACCGGTGTGTCATTCATGGAAGATTAAATGTTTACTGTTGCCTTGTTCTATTGCAGTTCTTCCTTTGTCTCTACAGAGCCATAATCATCCGTAACAACGAGGTCATCCCCATGTCCAACGAGTTCACGCCAGAGTCCGAGAGACAGCGTCTGCAGTACTTGGTGAGGGCGGAGTTAACGCATTCATTTATGTATTCCTTATTTTAAGGGATATTTCACTTATAAATCACTCATGAGTAACCTTTGTCCGATGTTTTCAGAAGTGTATCAGGTGACTTCCATTATTTATACAGAGAAAACCAACTGAGACCACGGTCTCATTTACAATGGTGCCGTGTATTACAATAATAATAAAACATAAAATAAAAACAAAATATATTTTAAAAAATATAAAACATGTATAACAAGCATAAAACATTTCAAACTAAAACAATTAAAAATAGCAAGTACAATGTACTGGAAAGTGGGCAGTCAAACAACATTTAAACTGTGCTATGGACACAAAGTATGTCAACCTAAGATCATCTTGTAGAACATTCCAGGATTGCAGGGAATAGAAGGTAAAAAAAAGTTGAACCCGAGATGCCTCGAGAAGTAGCCACTCTTGAGAGCGAGTGTCATATGAGTTAACTCCAATTAATTTTCGAGGAAAGGTAATTATTAGGACGTTTTTGTATCATGGCTTTATAAAAAAACATCATCCAATGTCTGGCTCTTCTGGATGTCAAGTAATCCCAACCCACTGTAGTGTATAAAAGACAATGGTGTGTACAAAAGCCTGTACGGGACTTGTTTCTTTTGATACGTTTTTTTCGCTTGATCAAGTGTGTCTTGATCAAGCGCAAAATACAATGTTGGGGGGGGGTGTTGTTATCTAATGTCTGATTCAGACTGCATCTTTATACATTGACCGTCTGCTTGGTCTAAGTTAAGCTGAAGTGGGTGGCTGTGTGGGAGAAAGACCCCTTAGGGAGAGGGAGGTTTGTGGATCACAGTTACAGTAAATTATTTTTTCGCTTTTACTTTTCCAACTGCCATGACACTTCCTTGAGGATATTGCTCCATGCTCTAAAAAGACCGAGATTGTAAGATCCATTGTATCACAGGTCAATTCGATATGACAATTTGTCATTGAACAGTATAGTTTAGTCAGTGCTGGCTCACCTTCTGTCCGACCCTGCAGGGCTTCCTGAGACCAGAGCTGCTCGGGAATGAGTTCACGCACTTGGAGTTCCCTCGCAGGATCCAGCACAAGGAACTTGGCAAGAAGATGCTTTACCGGGACCACACAATGAATGGCTGGTAAATGACAGCTGTTGTCTAAAATATGGGCATCAAATAGGCTACTTTTTGTGTTTATATGAAACTTATATGGGTTTTTTTAAGATTAGGACCTGGAGCTTTTAACAGACCAAGTAAAAGGTCAATGCCCTATAAAAAACCCATGTGAGAGTAAAAAAGATATACATCCTGAAAGACGTGACCACTTTGGTTTGTTTGCAGGGCTTACAAGACCATCGTAGAAGACGACCTCAAGTTCCCGCTTATATACGGAGAGGGCAAAAAGGTGAAGCCGTTTATCACCATGTTTATAGACTTCTGGTTCTGGTGAACATCATGATGGAACAGCGTAATAGATGTACTGTGCTGTAAGGTCCGCCAAATGTAGGATCAGAGTAGTTTCTCCTGACCAAGTCATAGAATATGCGATACACACAGTAGAATATATCTTTGTCTTCGAACATCACATAGAGTTGCAGTAATTCACCTGCTCATGTGTTTCTCCTGACAGGATGAAATGCTTCGCAGCGTATAGTCTATGCTTAGCTGTTCTCCAGCAGGATAAATACAGCCCATGAAGATATACATTTTCTTTATTCCACTTAAATGTGGGAGGAATTTGAATCCAAGTTTGTTGTTCTTGCTGATAATGAGGACGTTATCACCCACGAAGAAAAGTGCTCCTGAATCGTTAATCTCTTATAAGTGGATTACCCGAGTATTAAGGCACACCCACGGAGACTAACACACATAACTCACTGTGCGTGTGCGTGTGTTTAGGCCCGTGTCATGGCCACCATTGGGGTAACACGTGGCCTAGGGGATCATGACCTGAAGGTGTATAACTCCAACATCTACATCAAACCCTTCCTCTCCTGCTGTCCTGAGGTGAGTGACACACGCCGTGTTCTCTCTGTCCGGCAGCACACATCACCACGCCTCTTCGGGATCTTGGCTCGTCTCAAAGAATCTCAGTGTGTTTTTCCCACGCTCCGGTCAACCCGACTGAACTTATTCTGGTTCGCCGGTCGATATGTTGCCCGATAATTTCACTGAATATCCCGAAAAGCCGAGAGGTCAAAATCATTGGGGAACTGGGAAGCCTTTTGCTGTGGTTCTGTGTTGCAGCTGTTGGTATTATCACACGTGGCGTCCTTGTATATCTCTCACACCTACAGGTGATGGTGTACGACCTGTCTAATTACCAGCACGGACCCAACGACGTGCTGGTCATGGGTACGGACGGGCTCTGGGATGTGACCACGGACAGGGAGGTAGCGGATGCAGTTTCAAGCTTCCTGTCCTGCTGCGAGCCCGCTGATCCCGTGAGGTATGAACAGTAGTAAGCTCTAATCTATAATCTACACAGTGGCCGATGTAGTGACGCTTCTGTCCGCCTGTAATCTAGTCGTGTTGCTTTGGCAGCTGGCGTGCACGTCTGCATGCGTGAAATATAATCTATGATGTCGATTTATGATCGCAGAGATTTGGCGGTGCACCCCATTACCTAGAATAGGCCGCTTGTCAAAAACACGTGGGAGATAAATATGACTAAACTTGCGAGTTACGTAAGGTTCGAGAGCCGTTGAACAATTCGCTAATATAGAGAGGGATGATTCCTTTGTTTTTTCAGTTGATGGAAAGAGCTGTGTTCTTCCGCAGTCTTCCGACCGCAGCACTTCCTGGAGTTTCTAAAACGTCAAGGATACTTGGAATAGAACCAGAGCTAAAGTCACATGACATGAATATATAGCTCTTTGGTCCTTCACAACATTGGTGATTTTGGTGTTAGAAAACGGAAAAACTGAAGTTTTTAAAAGGTACTTTATGTCCAGGGTTAAAGGTAAGAGAGTAAAATTCCGCTTTAGCTTCTTAGCAAAATGAAGAGTGCCGGTACGCCCCACCTTTAAAACGTGGGCCTCTCTGTACCTTCTGTAAAATAAGAATATTGTAAGCAACGTCATTGGCCTTACAGAGATACACCTGGCTGCCCCTACCTGGAGGCACTCTTCTGGCCGAAAGTAGATCCATAAAATAACTACAACCTAAATCTTAATATCAAATTCCACAAAGAAATGGTTAATTGGCCATAAAAAAATCTATAAAATCAATAACCTGTTAAGATGGCTGTTTGGTCTGTCAGTAAATAGGAGCAGGCCTTGTAATGAAATCATAAAATTCTTATTAGAGGAATACATTGAAAGAAGGCTTATATTGTTAGAGTTGCTTCCAATAAAAAACAAAGTATGGTAGATACTGAAAATTAAGGTAGCCTTAATAAATCTCAGAGAATATTGGTTAGAAAAGTAATTAAATAACATATCCACTAGAGGTCAGTATCAAGCCACTACTTCCAAAAGTGCAGTACCATTAAGACAACAATCTAAATCAATTAACAAACCTAAAAAATACCAGTTTAAAATAATCGTACACTTTTTAATGTTTTAAACCGCAAACCTGTCTACCTCCAGATACACACTGGCTGCCCAGGAGCTGTTGATGCGGTCGAGAGGTGTGTTGAAGGAAAGGGGCTGGCGGTTACCCAATGAGAGGCTGGGTTCAGGAGATGACATCACTTGTTTTGTGATCCCCTTGTCGGGACCGGCGGGCCCCGAGTCATGACAGGCCCAGCCCCAACACCCTATCAGGACAGGACTGGCTCCCTAGGACCTACCAGGGTCACTTCGTCCCCCCTAATCTGGGGGAGGGGAGAAGAAAACACCTCCCTGACAGGGAAGCTTAAGGTTGGAGAGCCGGCCGCTCCCGCCTGACGACCGGCCCGTCTCCCTGGCTTCTGCACCTCCTCACTCACCCGCCGGGCTCTCCGTGTTGTATTTGTTCAGTACGAGTGTCCCAGGCGTTCGATGACATTACCTGACTGATCAAAAACATGTCCATTTCTGACACCTGCTCTCCATTGATCGCTCCTCGAAGATAACCCCCGCCTTGATCATTTAACTTTTTAATCCCTCTTGAAATTTTCTTGCTGATAAATGCAGATGCAGGTTTTGCCATCGTCTGATAGCAATGCTTGGTTAGCCCTTCTAAAAAAAAAAAAAAGAGAGAAAATTGTACTTTTACCTTACAACCCTCCGGTGGGATTTATGGAATGCTTAGCTGCAGAAATAATCAAATGTATGCCTTGTGTAGAGGACAAAATGAAAGATGGAGGTTGATGGGTCTGCACTGTCTAGAATCACGTGGTAATGTCACGACTCCTAGGTAGACAGTGGTGCTCTGTGGAGAAATAAGTATATCTGAGTCACCTGTGTGAGGCCAGGAGATGCTTCTGGAACATGGATTGGGGATGTTGAATCAGGAAGAAGATGTGAAGGAGTCAGCCTGTTATCTGTCCTGTGCCAGTACTGCACCTCAACTCCAATGTCAAAGCAGTTGTGAATGATGAGGGATGTGAATCCTGAAGCACTTTATGACAGTTAGTCTATTTAGTGGTAAGGAATTTAAAGGCACTTTCAATTACTTTCCTTGTTTTCTGAGATATCTTTTTGTTAAAGGTATTGTTCGTATTGAAAGTAGATAGTTGTTCTAACAAAAAAAAGCCAGACTGAGATGTCCGTGACCTTTGTCTGTTGTAAAGTCATCTTATAATATAGTAGATCCAAACCCAAATATCAGAGCATCTTTTGATGGTGTAGGTGAAATGTTGTTTTGAACTTGAATGAAACAATGGTTTCGTTCCTCTCAAAGTGTTCCTACAGAATGTATTGGTTTATTTGAGTATTTTTTCCCAGATTTAAAAAATGCACACTTTTATGCTCCATTGAAACTTAAAGAAATATTACATACTGTACTGTACTGTTTTGTATTTTTTATTCTGATTAACGAAGTGTGGTTGAGAATCTGTTTGTCAATATGTCAATTTCACTTGACTGCCTTACTACACTTATAGAACATTGTGGGCCAGGAACTGGATGTTTGTTAAATCATTGTATAATATCAAATTGTTCATTTCACTTATGTCAGAGGAAGTCAGAAGAAAAATTATTTTGCCCTTCAATGTCTTGCTTCTCTCTTAGATTATATATTTTTTGTATGTCAAAGTACTTTATCCATGGCTTTTAAAACATTGGTTAAAAGCTGTATCATAAATATTGCTTTATTTATATTCCTATGCTCATTTCATTGTAACCTAACTCCCCTAAAGAATGGGATGCAGAACTAATAACTTTATGTAAATTATGGAATTGTAGCTAATGCTGTTAGATAATGACCATGCAGTCCAGAAATAAACCCTGTTAATCTTTTAAAGGTTTGTGCAATCCCTTGCAACTTCAGAATTTTCTAACAGGGAATGTTTAGAAAGTAAACCAGGAAAACATTAAGAAATGACTAGGTCATAACGTAATGTATGGTAATATTTAATGTTCAATCCAGATTATAAAAAGAAGGAATATTCAAGACGAATGGTTTGTAATACTGTAACTCTATTGTCTGCAAACCTACGCATTGTTTTAATACAGGAAAACGGAAAATCTGTTTTACATCATAAAGTAGTGACACAACTGTAGATAACTTTTATTCTACACTCACAAAGGCCATCCCTTGGCCTGCTTTTGACAAAGTCAGACCATAGCCACATCCTCCTGTTCCCAGCCTACGAGCAAAAACTCTTAACAGGAAGAACCAGTGGCACGCTCAATACAGAAGTGGTCATATAAAGCCCAAACTGCACGACTGTTTTGTGAACGCAGACCACATTATATTCAGCAATTTATCAGATAACATTGAGAGCTTCGCCTCAACGGTCAGCAGCCTCATTAACAAGTAAATTGGTGGCGTCATCCCCACAGTGACTGTAAGTACATACCTCAACAAGATGAAGGCCAGAGCTGACACTTTCAAAGAGCGGGACACAAATCAAGACGTTTGCAAGAAACCCTTCTATGACCTCAGACGAGCCATCGAACAGACGCAGTGTGAATATAGAACTATGGTTGAATCCTACTACGCCGGCTCTGACTCTCAGGTGTTAAATGTTGGAAATACAGTCGTTGGTGTAGAGGTGAGAGCACAAATCTTTGCGGAATTCTGTTATTGAGGGATAAAGAGTCCGAAATGTATTTTCAACAGTCAGTCGTCCACTGGTCCATTTGATTAATCATTTGGTAGTTTGAGTCGCATAACTTGGGGATATAAGCTCAACAGAGTGATTTTATTCAGTTCTTGACTGGAGAAAATGGTACAGTCTACCATGCCTATGACCTGGTCAAGATAGTAAGATTTAATTTACCTATGTGTTAATTGAACAGGTCCAACTGAAACTTTTAACCCTCCAAATAGAAGAGGTGTGTAGGTCTGCCACTTTGGTGACCCAGGGAGCAATTAGATCTGACTGTCTTGTGCCTCTGCCACGCTAACCCTTCTCCGCACCCTTGGTTGGTGTGGTCTTATTACCTTCTTGTGCTCCTTATTCCACCGCAATTGTGTGGCCGGATCGAGGGTAGAGAACCATTTTCTTTCAGGTCAGTTGACCTATTTTTCACCGAGCCTAGTTCTCCACTTCTCTGGAATGGAGCAGTCTCCAAACTGGAACATTTTTTGGGGTCTATGAGGCATAGTTTATCCACCCCTATTGGATGAGGAGGTTAATTCTTGGTTAGCAGCAGTCATTAAACTTATTCAGGTCTAACATGCTTATCTGTTGGGCCATGGGCTTCCTACTTTGTCTATTTCTTTCAGTTAAACAGTGATTTGGTCTTCACTAAGCAAAGCGGCAGGCAGAATGGTAGGTTGCACTAACAGCACTCCAGATAATGGATTGTCCATGGTTCTTAACAAACAATATCTCACTTGTTAGTGGTTTTGCCAGGAGAAGGCTCAACTCCATGGCGACCTCCTCATAGGATGCCTTCTCAACCCATCTGCGTCGGACTGTGGAGCTGGGGTTTCCTGAGCATACAGTAAGCTGTAGAACACAAAGAATGCAAAAGCCCACTGGGGAACTATAGATCTGCATCTTTTCACAGATGCGTTTTAGCTGCTGAAACAAGTGTGCATCACTTCCAATAGCCATAGGGACTCCATCTTGGCCTTTTGTTTCAGGGCGAGCTCAGATTTTTACAGCCATGAGCTCATGAATGCCAGCTACGTCTTTAAGAAGCGCCACTTCAACAATGCAAATACCCACCCACCCCCAGTAGAGATGGCTGTGCTCATGGCCCCAAATGGATAGATCCTGTATAGACTGAAGAACCAGGTGCTCCAAGACAAGGCAGTATGAGCTCTCAAAAATGACAGGGACCTGGGAACAGCTGTCTAACAGCGCTTGGCAGGGAGTGCTGTTTATCTGGACAGAAAGGGCAGAGGCTGAGCCAACTAGTCCACTAGGGACAGGGGGGAAACATTGGCAGGCCAGGTGATACAGATAAGGGGGAGCTAACCATACAGGTTTGGGGTGCAGCTTGCTCCTTTTCCCAAGACCCTCAGACCCTCTTTCAGCTCTCTGTTGTAATTTGAATGCAGCTTGCCTCTCTGTAACCCAGCGGGGTTTCCCCACTGTTACACATTTGAATGTGAAACGTCCGTCCCGTCCATATTTGTAGCAGAAGTATCTTTACCCCTGGGCCTGAATGCAAGCTGTAGACTCTGACCTCATGTCCCTTGTGTCTGGGATGGGCTCATTTTCCTTGCGTGAGAGAGTCATGTGAAGGGCTTACATGGTGTCCACTCTGACCTGTAGCTCATGTATTCGTTGAATTAATTCAGCAGTGTCAGTGGTCCCACTTCCTGTTGGTCAGACAGCAACTTCTCCATCTTCTCCGAGAAAATGTTGTCTCCAGCTTTTGACAGATATATTGCATTCTGAATTAAAGAACTGCACTTTTTTTCTTTCTGTTCATGAGGGGAATGAAGGTCCTGGGGCATCACCTCCTTGTCATAGCTCCTGCATTGTTTTGCCTTCAGCTGCCACAGACCTTTTCAACTTTGAACTCATTATGTGTTATCATACAGGAAGCAGTGAGAACAGGTTATCACCACGTTCCAGGGCTCAAAGACAGGTTTGGGCCACACCTCAGGAGGTAAGTTGTTTTCGCCTGTGAGTTATTCACACAGAGCATTCAGCACAGAGCTATCCAGACAGACCTCTTTATATCTGACTACGATCTATGGCGGTTGATGTATTCATACCAGACTCAATCTCCTGCACAATGTTGGTTTTGAGATCAGTGCACTAGCATTGAACATTGACCTTCTACAGGCACACCTGTAGAAGGTCTGGTTATCAGGTTAACAATTGTAAGGTAATGACTGCTGGGGTTATAGAGATAACCTAAAGATGATTATCTAATGTAGCACTGGCTGTCACCGGCCACAAAGAGTGTTCTGGAGTCTACCTGAAGTTATATAATGTTCTTTTACCTATTCAAATACCATTAGTATAGCCTGACCTGTTACCTGGACAAGATAGAAAAATGCATACAGAGAATGGTCTCATTTGACCATTTGTATAAATAAAATAAAAATGATTAATCATATATAATATCCAGTAGAGTTCAAACATAGACTAATCAATATGGAATCAGTCAATGAAAAGACTTACATCAATCACCAATCATAGCTTCAATCAATCAAAAGACTTACAACATCAACAACTAATCTGAATGTCTTCAATCAATCAAAAGCCTTAGAACAATAAAGAATCAGAATGACTTTAATCAACCCAAAGACTCATAATAATAACCAATCAGCCTTCCTTCAATACAGAAAAAATGATTTAGAACAATAACCAATCAGTATGGCATCAATTAATACACTATTAGAAAATGTCTGGTTTAATAACCACTCAGTTGATAGTTTGACTTAATCCTAAGAAGTCTTGGGGACCATCATTTGCCAAAGATGGACATTTTGTGTGAGGACACATACCTAGATGGCACACCAACCGATCGACATCTGCAAACATTACATCTCCTTAATCCTGATCCTGTTTAATGCATCAAGCGTAGCTGCTATCCTCACCTCTTCCAGTACCTTCTGATTTGGGTATGAGTCTGCCCACTGCATTGGTAAACTGCAGTGCATTGTTCGGCATGCAGAAAGAGGGTCATTGCCTGCCATCTGTCCTCCATCGAGGTCCTTCATAACTCCCGAGCAAGGATGCTCACAGAGAAAAATAATCACAAACACTAACATCAACAGAGTGATTTTAACCCTAACCTGGTCAACCACTTCCAGAAATGATCATCCGAAAGTCAGAGGGCAAGCAGGCAATCCAGGTCAATCATGACAAAAAAAATTACAGCCAACTGAACTGTTCTTTCACTGTGGCCCTCCACAACTGGACATCCGGCCCATAAGCATCAACAGGACTGTGCTCACCTCATCAAGCCACCTCTAAACATTTAACAAAAACACACTACATTTCTCAATTATCATTCAGAATATTCCCTATTTCCTAATCCTACCCTTAAACTTGGCTAAACTTAACATAACCATAACCCCAAAAAACAGTTCTAACTCTAACCCTAACTGTAAGCTATACTGTAAACATAACAACAACAGGAAATAGCCTTGTCAAACACCTGCAGTTCAGTACTGGTTCTCCCTGTAAATATGCGTTGAAACAGTGTTTATGGCTATTTTGTAATTCAGTATTTTCCTTATACTTACCTTTTCCTAATACCTTACATTGCATTATTGGGAAATTAAGCAAGCATTTCACTGTCAGTGTAGACCTGTTGTTACAAAGAATTTGTCAAATAACATTTGAATAAGCTATGGAAAAAGACATGACTGACCTAAATATAAATCCTGCAAGACAATAGGGTACCGATGGAATCATTTTATATAGGGCAATATCATGCAGCAATAATATCATTACAATAATATCACAGTATGATCTTAAATAATTGTTTAGGTATATCCACACCCTACGAGGGCGATACTTCCGTGGCCCCCTCCCTTTATTCTACAATGCTTTAAAAACGAATGATGTCATTATTTTTGACCGTGGAAAGGGAGGGTACCTCACTGATTCCAACGGTTACACCTCGTCCCTAACCAATAGAGATTAAGCGCCACCACTGCCTCTCTCCAGATCGGTGGGAGGATCCTATGTTTGTCTGCCCTGTTTCTTAGCACCCTCTATGTAGGCTAATTTGCCGAATACTGCAGCAAGGGTGTCACGATCCAGAGGGAAGTAAGTCGGGAGGAAAATCTAAATAGTGTCCAGAAGACAGGTAGGATACTTATTTTTTTTGTTGAAAATTCATCTCAAAGTGTTACAGTTGGAGGGGTGGGCTAGGGTTGTTCGTTTGGAAAAGTGATTAGCTAGGCTACTTTGCTTCGGGTGGGGAAAAGTAGGTGGTGGCTCGTAGTCATAGTTAGTCAGTCGACAAGTTTAACCAGTGTTTCTTTTTTTTATTATTTGGGTTTAGTCTAGTCCTTTGTATTCCCGAAAGACTTTGGTTTTTATTGCTGCCATGTACGGTTTCAATATAACTGATTTCGATGTAACTGTTGCTGCTTAGCCTAGGCTGCTAGCGAAACTCAATGTAACAACCTCGCTTATCAGTCTTTACTAAGGAGTCGTCATTTTTTCTTACTGCACTGACATCATAAATAGCATGATGCCGATTATGTTCAAATGAAAGGTTTGAATAAATTATTTTAAAAAGGCGTTAATAACTTAAAACACTGGCCCTGTCGAGTTTCTTTTGCTTTGAATTGTAATAACTCTGGGCGGAGTTGTTTGCCGTTTCTGAACGAGAGGGCGTTGTTTGAGTTTCTCTGGCTGAGCCTGGAATGGAATATGACAGGCGTTACCACACCGTCTGAAAATCCCAGAAAACGAAAAATAATCAGTTGTTGTTCGTCGGGAAAGCAATGTAGGCATACTAATTTGTTGTTCAACTTTAAGTTGAATAGCTAAAACAAATCCCCAACTTTCAGTCATGGTTAAGGGCATGTTCCGTGATTTGGAATGGAATGTAGGCTGTGTGTGCCTGTGCGCTTTCCTGAAGAGGGCTGGCTGTTATGCTACGTTCAAAACAACTGGGAAGTTAGAAATGACGTCAGGGATTTTAAAACTACCGGGGACTAGTGGAAAATCGTTTTAAACCGCCACCCGAATCGGAATTCTAAATCGGAAACTCGGACACCCTCCTAGCTCCAACTTTCCGACCAGTAGAGACACGGACACCATGATTTGACCTAGTTTTTTCACTGTTGGGAGGTTTTTTAAAATGCCGCAATAGAAATGGCCTATAATCCAGTCGGCCATAGGCCGCTTTAGTCTTCTACCGCCGTACCTTCAAGTCACATGTCACCATTTCTGGAGGATTTGGTATTTGGTTGCAACGGTTTGAATGGACCGCTTGTAATGTTTTAGTGCTGCAACCAGGTCAGCCTTCCGTTCAGGAAACACGCTTTCCTCTTATCAAGGAACACTTTTGGTACTACTCCTTAGTCCAAAACTGGATCCACTAAAGTTTAGACATGGTCTCCGATCGTGGGAAATCAACCTGATGCTTCTCTAGATGTGGTATGGCCATGGTAGGCCTATTCTTTTCAGGGTTGCTATTTCTTTTATCCCTTGGCTTAATGCTAATATATGGCGTATCGATTGTAAATCACTGTATGTCTTCAATTATATTATTTCACCGACTTCCAAAATAGAAAGAATCAAATGTATTTATAAAGCCCTTTTTACATCTATAGTTGTCACAAAGTGCTTTTACAAAACACCCAGCCTGAAACCCCAAGGAGCAAGCAACAACAGTGTTGAAGCACAGTGGCTAGGAAAACCTCCCTAAGAGGGGCTGAAATTTAGGAAGAAACCTAGAGAAGAACCAGGCTTGGAGGGGTGACCCGTCCTCTTCTGGCTCTGCCGGGTGAACATTTTAAGAGTACAAGTTGTAATAATTAATAAATGCATTTGGGTGTGTCCAGAGTCTATAAAACCTAATCCAGGTCAGAAGCATGACCAGATGGACAAGGACAGGGACAACCGTCAAAACACTAGTCAAACCCATGTTTTATTTTTCTCTTATGAACATTGCTTGGTAATTGAATAAGGGTAAGACTCAAATGTTTCATTGTAGAGTTTTATTAATCCCTCTGCTGTTGCAATAGCAGTAGCTACTCGCCCTGTTGTCCACACAAAAACATGACTGAAACATTTGATTGTTTCTTGAAAAATATATGCCCTCTTTGAATTTGATGCCAGCTACACATTTCTAAAAAGTTGGGACAGAGGCGAGAAAAGACTGCTTAAGTTGTGCAATGCTCAAACACTAAACCTGGTGGAATATCACACAGCTAATTACAGTGGATATAAAAAGTCTACACACCCCTGTTAAAATGCCAGGTTCTTGTGACGTAAAAGAATGAGACAAGGATAAATCATGTCAGAACTTTTTCCACCTTTAATGTGACCTATAACTTGAACAATTCAATTGAAAAACAAACTGAAATCTTTGAGGGGGAAAAATAAAAAAACTCACAATAACCTGGTTGCATAAGTGTGCACACCCTTAAACTAATACTTTGTTGAAGCACCTTTTGATTTTATTACAGCACTCAGTCTTTTTATATAGGAGTCTATTAGCATGGCACATCTTGACGTGGCAATATTTGCCCACTATTCTTTGCAAAAGCGCTCCAAATCTGTCAGTGTGCGAGGACATCTCCTGTGCACAGCCCTCTTCAGATCACCCCACAGATGTTCAATTGGATTCAGTTCTGGGCTCTGGCTGGGACACTCCAAAACGTTAATCTTCTTCTGGTGAAGCCATGCTTTTGTGGATTTGGATGTGTGCTTTGGGTCGTTGTCGTGCTGAAAGGTGAACTTCATCTTCAGCTTTCTAACAGACGCCTGAAGGTTTTGTGCCAAAATTGCCTGGTATTTGGAACTGTTCATAATATTCTCCACCCTGACTAAGGCCCTGGTTCCAGCTGAAGAAAAACAGCCCCAAAGCATGATGCTGCCACCACCATGCTTCACTGTGGGTATGGTGTTCTTTGGGTGATGTGCAGTGTTGTTTTTGTGCCAAACATACCTTTTGGAATTATGGCCAAAAAGTTCAACCTTGGTTTCATCAGACCATAACACATTTTCTCACGTGCTTTCATAACACATTTTCTCACGTGCTTTTGGGAGACTTGATGTTTGTTTTTGCAAACTTCAGCCAGGCTTGGATGTTTTTCTTTGTAAGAAAAGGCTTCCGTCTTCCCACCCTACCCCATAGCCCATTCATATGAAGAATACGGGAGATTGTCACACGTAGCACACACCCAGTACTTGCCAGAAATTCCTGCAGTTCCTTTAATGTTGCTGTAGGCCTCTTGGAAGCGTCCCTGACCAGTTTTCTTCTCGTCTTTTCATCAATTTTGGAGGGACGTCCAGTTCTTGGTAATGTCTCTGTTGTGCCATATTTTCTCCACTTGATGATGAGTGTCTTCACTGATCCATGGTGTATCTGATGCTTTGGAAATTCTTTTGTACCCTTCTCCTGATTGATATCTTTCAACAATGAGATCCCTATGATGCTTTGGAAGCTCTCTGCGGACCATGGTTTTGTTCTGAGATGCAACTAAGAAAATGTCAGGAAAATCCTACTAGAAGAGCTGAACTTTATTTGTCATTAATCAGTCACTTTAAATGATGGCAGGTGTGTAATGACTTCTATATAACACGAGTTTAAATGTGATTGGTTAATTCTGAACACAGCCACGTCCCCAGTTATAAGAGGGTGTGCACACTTATGCAACCAGGTTACTGTAAGGTTTTTATTTTTCATTTTTCCCCCTTGAAGATTTCAGTTTGTTTTTCAATTGAATTGTTCACATTATAGGTAACATTAAAAGTGGTAAAAGTTCTGACATGATTTATCTTTGTCTCATTCTTTTACATCAGAAAAACCTGGCATTTTAACAGGGGTGTGTAGACTTTTTTTATATCCACTGTAGGTCAATTGGCAACAGGTCAGTAACATGAAGAGGATGGGTCTGTCAGAAGTGAGGATGGGAAGGGGTTCACTCTGTGAAAGACTGCGTGGGCAAATAGTGCAACAATTTGAGAATAATGTTTCTCAATGTAAAATTGCAAAGAATACATACAGTACATAATATTAAAAGATTTAGGGAATCCAGAGAAATCTCTGTATGCAAGTGACAAGGCCGAAAGCCAATATTGGATGGCTGTGATATTTGGGACTTCAGGAGGCACTGCATTAAAAATAAAACACAATTCTCTAGTGGAAATCACTGCATGGGCTC
The DNA here is from genome assembly GCA_016801175.1 of Esox masquinongy. Taxonomy (NCBI): domain Eukaryota; kingdom Metazoa; phylum Chordata; class Actinopteri; order Esociformes; family Esocidae; genus Esox; species Esox masquinongy. The sequence continues at coordinate 32,309 of JACXGI010007727.1, forward strand.
AAGAACACTTCTGAAAACCATTGTCTGTGAACACGGTATGTCGCTGCATCCACAAATGCAAGTTTAAACTCTACCATGCAAAGAGGAAACCAGATATAAACAAGATCCAGAAACACTGCCATCTTTTCTGGGCCTAAACTCATTTAAAATGGTCTGAGGCGAAGTGGAAAACTCTTCTGTGGTCTGATGAATCAAAATGTAATATTATTTTTGGGAATCATGGATGCTGCATCCTCCGGACTAAAGAGGAGAGGGACCATCTGGCTTCTTATCAGTGCACAGTTCAAAAGCCAGCATCCGTGATGGTATGGGGGTGCATTAGTGCACATGGCATGGGTGACTTGCTCATCTGTGAAGGCACCATAAATGCTGAACAATGAGGTTTTGAAGCAACACATGCTGCTATCCAGATGTCTTTTTCAGGGAAGGCCTTACTTTGTCTTACTGAAATATCATACCACATTCTGCATGTATTACAACACCATGGCTCCATAGTAAAAGAGTCTGGGTGCTAAACTGGTCTGCCTGCAGTCCAGACCTGGCACTCATTGAAAATATTTGACACATTATGAAACAAAAAACTCAACAATAGAGATCCCGAACTGTTGAGCAGCTGAAATCCTATATCAAGCAAGAATGGGAAAACCAAACTATACTTTCAAAACTATAGCAATTGGTCTCCTCAGTTCTCAAAATGCATACAAAGTATTGTTAAATAAGGTGATGCGTTACAGTGGTAAACATGCTCCTTTCCCAAAATTTTTTAAACGTGTTGCTGGCGTCAAATTCAAAATGGGCATGTATTTTCTCAGTTTATGTTCAGTTAAATATAGTGATTAAATAATTTGCACGTCATTGCATTCTGTTTTTAATAGCATTTTACAGTGTACCATCTTTTGAACGTGGCTGTTTTCATCATATAGCACTGCATTGCCTTAGTGCTTTCATAAAACCAACCAACATGTACGACATGTAACACGTACCAATAAACTGCAATTTGTTTTGTAACATTTTCATAAAATTTCAATTATGTTTTTGGATAAAAGCCTGGCTATTAGTTGTGATGTTACCACAGACATGACCCAGTCATTCATTCTTTTTACTTAGCTACTATGTGAAAGGACTGGTTGTCCGTTCTAATAAAAGTGGTTGCCTTGTGGGATGGCTAATACTGTCAATTGCTAGCTTAACTCCCGTCATGTCCAACAAGCCCACATCATCTCAGTGACAAGCTGTATTTATGTCATTTGCTATTGGCATTTTGGCTACTTTTTCCATAATTATAATGTTTGGGTATTAACCCACAATGTTCCAAAAGGAATGCTAGCTTTAGATGCATGTAGAAATGATGGTGTGGAATACATTAGTTGATCTGAACTTCAATCTTAATGGCATTAAATTCTTTAGGAGGCGCAGTAATAGCCTAATTTTCAGATGTAGTTTTTAGCTGCCTAGGTGTGGCTGCGACAGGCAATTCAACACTGTTTGGAACTTGATTTAATCATCCAGGATCTAAACAACCAGTTTTACAATGACTGATATACACCCACACCATTCCCTGAACATGCTCAATGTCATTGAGCCAAACAGCTCAATCAGTGTAAATGGGCCCTTTTTTTTTGGAGCTCTGCATTTTTTACAGTTTGGAACTGTCATTTAGGATGTTTACTGACATGTAATGATAGAGGGGTGCAACCGTAGCGATTTATTGACAAGGGGTTGCGTTAACGTAAGGATGTCTTCTCAGCAAATCTGTGTGGCTGTGAGTTGCATTTTAGTTGCTACTGTAGGTTAGGCCTGTGTGTCCGTGTCTTGTTAACACACTGTTACTTTTGTCCCACTCATCTCTCCTATACTTTCCTAGATTAACAACCAAGACTAGCTACTGTAACATTTGAAACCCATGCTGTCATTTAGTCACTAGATTTGTTAAGACAATAACATATTTGGAAACTTAAACAACTAAACAAAACTCTTGAACTGAAAAACAGTTATGTCTGTTAATTTACTCACATCCAGAATCACATTTTGTTAACTCGCCAAAACATTGGCAGATTTTTTTTTGCAGGGGGGTAGTCATCTTCAAAGAAACGGGCTTAATTGACATTATCATTTTAGCTTCCGTGAAAATGTCTGAAATCAAATAAATATATCCAGAGTTTGATTATTGTTTACGTGTAAAATGAATAACAACAAAATCATATCTGGTTCAAATAGATGATTCAATTAATAATGATCGAGTTTGAGTGAGATTGAGTGTCCATAGCTTGCCATTTTTTCTAACACACACTATTACAGCATTTATATTTAATCCACACTATCGGTCAAGTGCAGTCATTAAAGCCTAATATTGTTCAGATTTTATTACTTTAAGCTGTGATTTATGAAGATGTAAAAAAAAAAAGAGTCAGTTTTCGTCACCTATATTGATAATTATTGTATCAGTGTCATTCACTAATGTAAGAAAAACAAGCGTTGTTGTGCCATGAAATGAAATAGCTTTGGCAGTGTAAAGTTCATCTCCCTTCTCGCTAGCAATTGCTCAATTCTTATGACTATTCCAAGTAGTAAGTTAGAAGATACTAGTAAGCCTATTACTGGCTAATATGCTGTTAAATGGCCAGTGACAAAAGCCATACAGTTCATAGATGCTGTTTGTGGTGGAAGTAAATTTAATAAGATACGCAAGTTTAACACAATGCTTAATGGTGTTTAGCGAAATATTCAAACTTGGTGTGATGTTAATGCGTGACAAAATGATAACATTTCGAGACGCTATACCGACACTTGGCATGTGTGTAGCTTTGTGGCATAGTGGTTAAAGACCCAGCCTTTCACATGGGAGACCCTGGTTCGAATCCATTGAGAGCCACAACATTCATCCTTTTTAATCACGTCTGAACTAGGCTTGTCTGGTTCCTTTTCTTGTTGTATTTATTCTAAAGGTATTTGAATAGGGAACAGAACACATCTGGTGTTTGACCCCAGAGCACTTAAGTTCAAACGATGGACGAGACTTCAAAAAGTCCATCGATGGAACCGTTTCACTTTCAAAAGGCCATACCACTTAGAAAAGAAAATATCTGCACAGTATGTCGGGCAACACTAATTGCAATTAAAAGAACAAATAAATACACTATGATATACAGGTGCTGGTCATATAATTAGAATATCATCAAAAAGTTGATTTATTTCAGTGATTCCATTCAAAAAGTGAAACTTGTATAATGTATACATTCATTCCACGCAGACTGATATATTTCAAGTGTTTATTCCTTTTAATTTTGATGATTATAACTGACAACTAATGAAAACCCCAAATTCAGTATCTCAGAAAATTAGAATATTGTGAAAATCCAATAATTTCATTTTTTCCAATAATTTCATTTTGTGGGACAACAAACCATACTACTAGAAGTACTGTGCTAGACCATACCGTACTAGAAGTACTTATAACACTAAACACACTGTTAGGCCTGATTGTTTTTCATCTTCATTGTGAGTCAGGGGCCAAGGAGCCTAGGTGTATGTGCTAATGTCATAAGGCCTATTTAGCTTTTTGCAAACACATTTAAAGTCACAGTAGGGCACAAGTCCATGGCAGGCAGTCTTCTCTTACTTGTTTCTTGGTCAGTCTGGATGAGAGCGCATGCTGAATTTACTAAAAACGTAACATGAAATGCTAATTAAGTATATTGCCACACGAATGCTAACACTAAGTATGACTGAGATCCAAGTTACACTGCTCATCTGTCATGTTTGCTAGGCAGCAATAGTGGAGCCGACCTGAGGCATTGAGTGAAATGTCTCTGCTTCATTCATCAGCCACAGTAATCGCCAGCCTGTGAACTTTGGTCCATTTCTCAGATATGCTCACAAGTGAACTAAATGCTAACACTAAGTAAATGCTAACACCGAATGCTAACACTA